>BLKR01004061.1:0-121291 GCA_011170035.1 Teleogryllus occipitalis | reverse complement strand
TCAACCGAGTGCGTGGAAGAGTGCTCTTGTTGTGGAGTGCCTGCGGAGGTTGGCGCTTTCCCCGGGGCGCGCTCGGCGGGAATTCTCCGTCTGCATCATCGGACTCGCCAGTCATTGGCTCTGAAACTCGTCATCTGCGGAGTCACTCTGTTATAATGACGTGAGATTTTGAAATCATTGGAAGAACCCGCGTCTTTCACGTAGAAGTTATTCATTGGAAATTCGGAAATTGGTTTGATTTTTGAATGTGAATGAAATACATTCGGAATTGGGAAAGTCCTCACGTTCAGCAATGCAAGTTGATTGCTAAAATATATTTTAATATTTATTACTTTTTATTAGTTTATAATTTGATTAATTTATTTTTTTTAGATTATTTTCAATTGAGTTTGTGAGCGTAGTAGTAGTAGTCTCTGAAGTAATGTTCAGTAATAAAAGTTGACTGTTAAAAGATATTTTGGTTTTTATTTCTTTTTCTCATCATATAATTTTATTAACTTAACTTATTACATTACTAGTGAGAACTCGTCAACATTTGACGGTGAGATTTGAGATAAATGTAAAATACTGTGCCCAGCCTAATGTCCACAATATGTTGCATTGTTTGGATCTTCAGGGTAAAACGAAGATATTCTGTGATGTGAAGTTCCCAAAATTTTGAACACGTATGGCCCATGACCAAATGGCAATGCAATATGCCCCACATATTTCAATAATACACCAAATGACACAAAAGAAAGAGCACTATTATACTGACGGATATTATTTCTAAAGTTTTTTGATGTTTCATCATCTATAAACAAATTTGATTACTTCTGGCATATTGCTCGATGGTAAACTTATTTTCCCATTTAAGCAACACAGAGTAAACTCGTTTGCAAAATTTCTCTCGCATGGGAAGTACAAAGCAGAACAAAACTGACATTTCATAGACAATGACCCAATAGAAAACGAAATGACCTCACTATCACGGCACCTACGCTGACTCTCTTTCCCTGCGCCCAGTTAATGTACGTTTGCGTCTTTTGGGGCGCGTGGGCAACGATTCGGAATTCGACATAACCTGTGAACAACTTCACTACATCAGTACAACCGAGCAAAACCCACTGTCCGAATGTTCTCTACAAAATACACTACAAAAGCAAATGCATTCAAACTGTCAACGCCACAATACCAATGACAAATTGTACCTTGACAAATTGTAAACAAATCTCAACAATCAAAACAAAACATCAAGCAGCGCCATCATGAAGCAGCGTGGACTCGCATCTAGCGTTTCATCGATCAATCGATTTTGAAACGATCATCGATCAGCGTTTCATCGATCGATCGATCGTTCAATCGATTTTGAAACAGCCACCCTTTGGAAGAAAACAATTGACTATTGATAAGCGTGCTATTAAAGAATTATTTAATTAATTAATTTACACCGTAAATGTTGGTGAATCAACACAAACAATATCTGATAACACATCTAGGGATTACATTCTTTCATTTAAAGGAAAAAATACTACAATCGGTTCAGTAGAAGCTCTAAACGAAGTCATGGCAGAATACCTTATTTTTTTAAATATATAGATTTTCAATTGACTTGGTGAGCGCAATAGGATATCTACAAAGACTGCCACAAGAGCGAGGTGTATCTGCAATGATTAACAGTTAATTAGTCTACTTATATTCTGGTGGCATAATATGGTTGTTAGGCTACTATTTCGTTCACTACCTCACTTATGTAAGCCCCAGAAAGGTATGTTAAGCATATTATGGCGCAAATTATTCTGGTTTAGCTCCTGATATTACGAGAGGAGTCCGTCCCTTTTATTCGTGAATGCAAATGAGAGATTGATGTGAAAACCTCCTTATCAATATTAATATACATTTATTTTGATCGAATACTACATTCTGACTGCAATATTTTCGAAAGCGAGAATGGTAGGGACAATCTTCAGTTACAATAACCAAAAAAAAAAGGACTCGGAGTGCTAAACATTTTCCCCAACATGATGGCATATCCTTTACAAATATAATCAAATTAACAAAATGTCTACCAATTGGCACAACATCCTTTGCGCATATAAACAAATTGGCAACCAGCCCAACGAGATACGCTATTTCCAGGATAGATATTTGATATTGTGTTGAAAATGACAACGTTGAGGGTCAAAGAATGTATGTTGACAACTGGAAAAATTTGGATGCAATTACAGTCGAAAGTAGTCGAAGTCAGGTATTCTGTTGTTGGCTGGTGTTTATGGAATATTTAGTGAATCAACAAAGAGAAACCTGTGAAAATGGCAGGCCTATTTCTTATGTTACAATGACCTTCAAAACTAACTATTCCTCTTTTATGAGTTATTTTCGATGAAAGTTACGATGTTCCACATGTAAAAAAAAAAATTCATTCATGTTGAATGTTTTATATTGTTCTATTCGTTAACTAGTGTCAAACCAAGATTTACTTACCAATTTTATTTTTAGGCGAAAGGATAAAAATAGAAGTCCAGGCGTTCTCAGAAAAGTCCAATGAAGGAATACATGAAATATCAGACGATTAATACATCGCAATAATTTAGAATCATAAAATTGCCGTCGCTTGGATCTCAGAGATCTATTGCGGGCACTCCCGGGTTAATATCTAGAAAGGGGTGTACATACGCAAGCTGAAGCGGTGCGAGGCGGTGAATAGTGGCTTTATACGAAAATGTATTTTCCAGTTTTTTCTATCAAATAACCGAGAATTGTATTATGAATACATTTCTCACTATTTTCTTCACTACTTATTACTCTTTCATGCTTATTTTCGTACTAATTTCGCCCCTATATAAACATCTTTGCTAAGTGACAGGAATGTGTTTGAATGGCGAATTCTTTCCTAGTTTTCGTTTTGTATTGTGTTATTACGTCATTCAGTAATTTATTGCATTTAGCAACAATATGAAGTAAATTAACAGGTCTCTAGAAGTTAACAATTGTCGCTAACGAGCAGCGCTTTTAACAGACAAGAATATTTGCCTGATAAACATTCTAATCTGAACGTAAAAAGTTAATCTGTTTTTATATCACTCGTAAGTACACAGGATAACAAAATTAAATCACTTTTGATTAATTTTTTAAAAATTTTATTCTCTATCGAGAATTTGAAATCGAACTGATGTATTATTGCATTTTAATGAATAATTTATTTTTTTTCAAGATAAAATGCCCTTGTGACCTAAAATACAAAACTTATGCGTTATTTTTTTCATGGGTAATTTATTTGTTTTAAAGATAAATTGGGAATTAATATAACTAAATTTGTGACAATAACTCAATTAACTTCTCACAAAGGTTGTCATGGGCCAGGTATCCAGTGACGTACCACTACTCCGTTGAATTTGAATAACCCTTACTTTTAAATCTCGCGCCAATTTCCATCCAAGCAGCACCCTGAGGTCAGATAAGCGTGTTACCTTGCCCGCGACCTTGACGCGACTGGTGTACGACGTGGCCTCCGCCTGTGCCTCTTCGCCCTGGCGCGTCGTCCTCTTCCCTCTTGGCCTCGGGCCATCCGTTTCCGCTTTACTTTCTCGCATACTGCTTACGGACGTAGTGTGCATTAATAGGTTTCAAATCATCAAAAAATCAATCAATCAATAAAAGAGAAGAGTAGAAATAAGAACTTTTTAGAATTCGAGTTTTTAGAGGTTCTATAGATAATTCTTTTAAAATTTGATCATTTCTGATATACCATAGAGCTTTTAAAACATTTCTTAAACATTTGTTTTGCATTACATGCAGTTTTCGAAGGTTGCTTTTAGCGGAACCTTCCCAAATTTGTGCAGGCGTAGGTCAGTGAAGGTCGTATAATGTATTTAAATATTACTAATGTTGAGTCTGTTGATAATTTTGATTTTCTATTTATGAATGGATACAATTTTAATATTTTTATATGTGTGTTATTAGCCATTGCTGTTATGTGATTTTTCCAGATTAATTTACTATCCAATTGAAGTCGAAGATATTTAACAGGAATGCCATTTGGAAGCCATTTAACTGCATAATTATTCATTATTAAGGGATAAATAGGAAGAATCCGTTTGAAGGAGAAAATTTTTGCTTGAGATTTTTGATTATTTATTTTTATTTTCCAATCATTGAACCAAGAAATGAGAAGATTTAGATCACTTTGGAGAATGTCTCTACCTAAAAGAAGATCACTATGAGTGGTAAATATTGCAGTATCGTCCGCAAACATGGCGATGTCTGAATGTAGCCGGGATGTGTCACGTGCATCTGTGGGGATTTCGAGCAGGAAACTCGAAATTAATGATACGCGACTCACGAGCTCGTGCATTTGATGACTAGACATCCGCGATTTCCTTTCACAGTTGATGCTCAAGGAAAGCGGAAACTTTTTTAAAAATCAATTTGCAGGAAAATTGTTTGAATCTGATCGGATCGGAAATATTCATTTTGCGGCCGAAGACAATCATTTATTCAACTTCATTCTGCTAGTCTTGTAGAATTTGTTTAAGAACTATTTTCTTGTAAAAACATATATTTTCTAAATAGATTTCTTCACTTTTTCTAAAAAAATGGCGGTTTTTTGAGGTGTCACAATTTTTGCGCATAGACAATATCTCCATCTCTGATGTTTTTCGCGTATCATCTGGTTTATTCGTTTTCGTCCAAATTTGATTTGCTACAAAGTTATCGTGTTAAATACATTTGTCGAGTTGAAATATTGTGGTCTCAGATTGGAAAGCTTCTGTCCAACATTTTTCGTGGAAGTGATGTTCTGAAATGTTGAAACTGTCCTTTGTTAGACATACAACATATTAAAACTATTTTCAAGTGAGTTTTAAAGAAAAATTTGACAAAATTAACGAAGAGGACAAAATTAACAAAATTGTATATTTCTGTGTGCAGTATTTCGTTTCTTTATTAGTTCCCTCCAAAGTTTCAGAATGCTTACCTGTTAAATTTGGTCAAAATTAGAAACTTCTCATTCTTAGGGAGTGATATGACTAATTACTGTTTATAAATTAATTATGAAGTTGATTTTTCACATCAAAATGTTGTGATAATTTCTAGATTAGGAAGTAATTACTACAAGTACTATGAATACAGCAGAAGGAAATGTTGGAGGACTCGTTTTGTCAACGAAGAATTATTTCAAAAGAAATACTAGGTCTGTCATGAAAACGTTTATCATGTTTCTTTTGTTTGAAAATGTTTCTAAAAATAATTTGTGAAGGATTTTTTCTTTCGTAACTGAGTGAGTTTGCGTGTGATATATTGCAGAGTTTGCGTGTGTGTGAGGGGGAGGGGGGAGGTATGTGGATGTTGGTACTTTTTGATGTGCATATGATGTTGGTACTTTTTGATGCCCGGATGTCAAGCGAAGTAGGAGGATGCCACATTAGCACAGTTTTATTGATCTCTTTCTCCACTCATCGTGCTTCTTCTCCCATCAGAAAACCTCTTCCCGGGGCTGTCATTGAAGTGCGATCGAATTGATTGATTTTTTTAATGATTTCGGGCGCGTCAACTTATATGGTCATTAGTCTCGTAAGTGTAGTGCCTGCAGGAGGTGGCGGTGGTCCAGCGGTGGCTCCGCTGGATGTCCAGACCCGGAGCCGACCTACCGTCGACTAACGGGGTTTTCCTAAACTAGGTATCTCCCACCAGCGGGGCACTACCCCAGCTGGGGCAAGATGTATGTACCCGACCGGTACCCGGCACCGGTCTCCCGGCTGTAGTGTAATGCATGTTAGTGTAGATGTGTGGGTAATGGGTGAGGATAGGACAAGGAAAGATCGCGCGCGGTCCGTGGCCCGTCTGGTAGGATACTGCTCCGGCATTCGGCTAGTGTTGATCGAAAAAAAACACGCAAAACTACCGATCAGAGCAGCTGGCCACTAGAATTCTTTTCCAGACAGCGACTGAATTCGACCTAGCTGAAAAGCTAGTGTCAGAAATCCTGCCATCGTGGGGAGTGTAACCTAGGACCTCCCGGTCAGAGGCACATTGCAGAGACATCAGTCGATGCACTGAGCCACCGCTCCCGGTGGAATGGCGATCGAATGGCGTCGTGGCCGTGCGAGGCGCGAGGCGCCAGGCGCGAGGCGAGCGCGCAGCGGGGCGTGTGAGGCGGGGAGCGCTGCGCCCGCGCGCAGAACGAAAGCCAAGGGCTGCTGCGCGCGACGGAAGCGGTCTGCGCGCGGTCGACCGCGGCGCGTCCGGGCGACAAAGGCTCCATCGGAGCCGTCGCCGTCCCCGTCTTCCGGTGCGCAGAGATTGCAGTCGCTGGAATAGAGGCTCTTTGCGGGTTCACAATAGGTGTAACGCGTAAAAGCAAAAGCTAAAACTTTGTGTTGCCTCTGCAACAGGGAGATTTTAAACGTCTTAGCGGACAGCAATCGACTGCCATGTCGATCTTCTGCGCATGCCCAAAATTGATGTGAAACTTTAACTGCTCATGCGCAGAAGATCGATAGCGCCCCTAGCGTCGTTGATTGCTTTAACGTTCGAGGATGCAAAAACTCCTTAATTATCGGTCCGATAGACCCCCTCCCTCTCTCCATCCGGCGTTGCACCATTCTGCTCCATGTTGCTCCTATCCGCCATGCTGTTCCCGCCCGGCCGAAAAACCGACGTACCTCGCCATACTCCATTACGCTTCACCGCGTCCCGCCATGTACCGCCATGCCTCTTTATACCTCTCCACGTCTCTCCACGAACTTCTACGTTGCAGTACACTTACTCCAATTGCCCATTACACTTCTCTCCGACCCGCCTCACCAATGTCTGCACTGCCACGTCTCAAAACACCCCTCCGAGGCACCTGTCACTACTTCCCGTCATGCTCTTCCATGCCATGTCACGCCACGCCACGCCACACTACGCCATGTCACATCCCGCCTGTTGTCGTCTCTCTACGCGTGTTCATGATACGTCATACTCCACCTCCCCAAACAAGGCTCCATCCTTCTCCATTTCACCCCATTTAGCACTGCTGCGCCACGCCAAGCCAGGCCAAGCCACGCCAAGCGACGCCTCGCCAAGGTATTCCAATCCACGCCAGTCCTTTCCACACCAGTCCATTCCACATCAGTCCATTCCACGCCAATCCTTTCCTTCCTCCCCTTCCTCAACGATCACTTCCCCACTTCTCCCCGCGCCATCTGCGTCGTCCGACCACGGCAGTACTCGCCTCGTCCGCCTCGACACGCCCCACCGCTAGCGCTGCACGGCAATCCGTCATACCTCAGTGCATTGTGGATTGCCATGTGTGAGGGAGAATCTTCCCTGCAACGAGGCGGAGTATTGGGATTGAAAATACAATTTATACTCGCAGCTCCTCGGGCTTAGAATGACTGCTCAACTGCCAATCTAAGTGGCCTGAGGTCTCACAATCGATACCAAACGTTAAGCACGAAGCTTTAAAAAAATATGAATATTAGGAATGTAGGTCACGGGATTTGGTCGGAGAGAGTAGAAAAAATCAAACTGTATGTTTGCCGCCGTTGCGTAATATTTTTATTCCATTTTCAGGTCTATTGTAAAAACAAAAATTCACGAAGACAACAATCCATAAATCAATCAATATGAATATACAATACACAAGTTAATAACATGATATGCAAAAATGATTCAAGATTCACACTCCTTACTAAATAATTACGGAAATGTACTATCGCTCCGCAACATTATGTCCAGGTTTCAACCCAACTCCTCATGGAGTTGCTGCAGCGCAGGGGTCCATCCCCTACCACGTCCGATTTGGGTCAAGGCACGAAAGCAAATGAATGAGAATTCTACTACAATTCAGTTGGAGGGTCAGAACTTCGCGCTATACCTACTCAAACATGTGCAACCGGTCAAGCAGGTGTTTAATTAAAACACGACAAGAAAAATTTAAAGAGAAAACTAACTAGAAAATGAACTAAAGAACTAAAAGAATGAGTACTGAAAAGAAAATTTGTATTGTGGGGGTGGAGATATGTACAGATTAATATCAATGAATTATTTTGAAAGAAATTCGCAAATGCAGGGAACAAAGGAAGTAACAGAGTAAGATACTAAAATTGGCTCCAGATATAAATGTTTACAAAATTGGCCAGGGATAAATGCTTGGTTGCAGAAAAAATAGTTTGCACCTCCACTTTATAGCTATTTACCCATAGAACGGAAAAGTGTTTTTTTGCTTTCTCCATAACTTTTATACTTCTTCAAACGATAAAAACTTTCAAATGCAGTGAACAAAGGAAGTAACAGAGTAAGATACTGAAATTGGCTCCAAATATAAATTCTTACAAAATTGGCCAGGAATAAATGCTTGGTTGCAGAAAAAAATAGTTTTCACCTTCACTTTATCGCTATTTACCCATAGAACGGAAAAGTGTTTTTTTGATTTGTCCATAATTTTTATACTTCTTCAAACGATAGAATCATAATACCGGCGAGAAAAACAATGAAGTTTTATTTGAGTACTTTTAAACCAATGCTGAGACTGAATAACTGACGTATACATTCAAATATCCCGAGAGATGGCGATCACTAAAAATGTATATTTTTTTGCAAGTATTTCTAATTATGTATTTCCTTATATTTACAAATAATAATTTAAAGGTGTTTAATATTAGCTTAATAATAATTTAAAAAATATATTTTATTGTAATTACACTAGAATTATTCGGTATTGATACGTTAATTTTTTAAAAATAAATTCCAAATAGTTACATTCGCTTACTTACACACTGTTATGTGCTAATATAAAAATTACTGCAATATTTCAACCTTTTTATTTTGTAACACTCAAATATATATTTAACTCTCTTAACTCATTTAACTTGAACTTTCTGAAATTGGGGGAAATTACATTTTCAACATTATTCTAAGTCATCCTAAATCGTTTAAGCGTTGTAAACGAGAAGCGAGAGAAACTATTCATTTTTTTATGTCGGGTGCAAATAACCAAATAAAAATGCGCTTTTGCGAAAATTGATTCAAAATTGACCTTCGTTTTCTATACAGCCGAACTTTTTACACTTATTCCAATCTTTTTAAGTTTCATGTTTTTCCTTTTTTTAGAGTTTTCGAAGTTTTTTGGCTTTCGAATGGAGTGTTCTATTCTAAGGAAATTTTGAACAATTAATTTTCTGGAATGTTAAAAAATGACGGAGATAGGCCAATATATTAATAATATTATTTTTCTGTAAAAAATGAAATATTGAAAAATAGTAAAAACACTAAATTTTGTTCCACAGGTCAAAGGTAGCGATAAAGTGAAAATAAAATCTGAATAAATCTATTTTTCCTATAGTTTTCCTATAGTTTTTCAGCCTATAAAAGCACTTGTTCTCCAGAGCCATTTTTACTATCTTACCCCGCTACTCCCTTTGCGAAAGACTGTCACATCCATGAATCAGTGCCTCATTTCCGTAAGATGACTATTTGCTATTGAATGGACCTTTGGGAAAATCCAGTTCATTGTGCGAATTTTTTATTTCTTTTTCAGTAGACTGAACGCAGCTATTGTACTAAAGGGAAAAGGAACACGGAAATGATATTTCATGTTACGACCACGTGAGGAGAGTGGAAGCATTTCCCGGAAGAAGTTCGTGTAGTTTTGTGTTTTTGCTTTCGCATTTGTCACCTTGGTTTCTGAATTCTACCATGTAATTAAATAATTTGTTGAGAATTGTGTATGTAAACGATATAAACTATGAAAATATCTGAAACAACGACTTGCAAAAATGTACGGGGCATTTTTTATGAATATTTTTAATCTAAATTGTTTGTAGTTTGTAATTATATTTTTTCTATTGTTAATCACTTATATTACTTCATTAGCATGCAAAACTTTCTTTGAGCAATGTATTTTCTGCGTTCTTTGATATGCTTTGTCCGAAGGCGAAAACGATCACCTCATTTTCAGGTACGATCAAATGCACAACGCGAGCCGTTTTAAGCGTTGTGATACGGTTTGTCATAACTCAAAAGTTATTTACAGCCATTGGTAAATGGTGAGCATTAAACAGCCATTTCGTGCTTTTAAACTGCTCATTCTGCTTTTGGAAAGGCGTCTTGACGTGGCATGCTTTTAGAAGAGGGGGATGCTATTTTTTGTGTTTTTATGTCAAAATGCAACATTTCCTAACTTTATTTGACAGTGCGACGGAAGATCGCGATTTTCTTGAAAGACTTGGGAGTTTATTTGCGCCCTTACAAAGCTTAAACTAATCGATCAAATCGAAGTGATCAAGCGATATATTTTTAGATTAGTAGCTATATACACTGTACAGAAAATAAAGTTCCTTTAAAATCTAAAATAAGAGAAATATAAAATATCAGGGAAAAATAAAAAAAAATACAGAAAAAAATCACTGAAATATAAAATCACGGAAGACTTGAGAGTTTCTTCGCACCCCTATGAAGCTTAATCTAATCGATCATAATGAAGAACCAAGCAATACATTTTTAGATTCGGAGCGATATAGACTGTACGAAACATAAAGTATCTTTGAAATCTAAACTTTAAAAAAAATCCACATAATTGCATAGAACAACATCTAATGCATCGTCCTGGGTTAACTTCTTTAAGAGCAGTTAGTTTGGTTTTATAATGAACAATAATTCTGTTGCTGCACTCCTTTGATTATCATTTACCCCCCCTTTTTGTTTTTACTTTCGGTGCATAATTACATTTCTTCAGTTGTTTGCTCATTTCCAAATAATACAGCACTATATCATGCGACCTGAAATGAGAAACCACAAACATCACCAGTCAGATAAACTAATCCCCAATCTTCATCATGTTACACTGTGATCTCCGTAGCTGAGGCTGTCTAGTTAACTGCACTATTAACCATCCCGGTTAATAGCATTACATGAAACTTCACCTCGACCGCAAACGGCGCAAAAGCTTTGATGATGCCTTGGAAATTCCGACGCACGGCAGATGAACGTGGTCCGTAAAGCGACCACTTAGTGCCTGTAATTTCCGATATCGGCGGTTTACGAGCGATAAAAGACGGTCGGTGTGCGCACCACGCACTGCAGCTGCAGCATGTTGCCTGCGGGCTTCCAGGAGGCAGTGACGTGGGGAATCCCCCAGGCGTCTTCAGTGCGTCGGTTTATTTAGAATGATGTCAGCCATGATGGTAAAACATGTCGCGTGGATCTTGAAAGATGGTAAAAACGGAACATTTGCGTGACACCAGAGGCATGCAATCGGAATTTCACGTGCATTTCTGGCTCCAGCTCCCATTCTCGCCCGCAAATACTGTATAACGCAGCGAACGTGTTGGGATGAAAAAGGTGGGGAAAATAGCTTTACACGACGCATCGATATTTCTCTCTTATACTGAATAACAACTTTAGTTGTAGGAAAATGAAATAGTACGTAACGTCTATACCGAACTACACTTTTCAATTCGTTGGCATTATTACATTTTGTTGTCTTTTACAACCCAATAATAGCAGTCCCAGTAATTTCTACCAATCATTTATTTGTTTACTTTCTCGCCCTTACGAAGGTACTTTGTAAGAAGAGAAAGTTGTGTAATCATATGCAACAAAAGGAGGAATTTTCCACAGAAAAACTCTTATTGTCGGACTCTGGTAACGAAAAAGTGGGTAAATCCAGTTGCTAAATATAGAAAAAAATTCCTGTAACATGTGGTGTAGCCAGAACCCATGTTGTTGGGTACTTGATACCGAAAAATCGATTGACGGCAAAACGTCTGTCCATTCGTTCGTCCATCCGTCCGTCTATCCTCCGTCTATCCGTCCATCTGTCCATCTATCCGTCCGTCCATCCGTGGTCAACGCTAGCGCCTAAACCGTTCAGCTGAATTTATTCAAATTGATATTCCCCCATCGACCTGAATGAACTTGAGGCTTTAGGAGTTCCAAACGGATATTTTGATTTTTGAGCGTTTTGTTTTACTTGAAGGGAGCATTTACGATTTTAAGCGTCGCCCAGAGTTGGATTGTCAAGAATGAACGCAATGGAGTTGCTGTGTAGCATTTACATTTTGGGGATCTCCCAGTCCCTTACTTTCCAATCAAGGACGTTTTTCATTCGCATAAGAAAGTAAGATTGGATAAAGTCTACAGAGAATGAAAAATACGCTGTTATAGTTGAAATAATTTGCACTTCATATGTTTGATGTTGAGAAAATAGTACATCTGTTTGAGATTATCTCTAAATTGAGCTGTCTTTCTTGTAAATATAAGCTAGCTAACAATATCATTGCAAGAAAAACTTATTGTTATGATTTTATTTCTTTAGTTGTGTAAGGTGTATTTAATGTCTTTGTAATTATCAAAAACAGCATTTTGCAGTTCAATTTCATTAGCGGAAATTTTGAAATTATTTCAGAACTACTTAGTGTTGCAATAGCTGCACGCTTTGTTATTTATTGTCTTATAAATTATCATGAAATCATATTTTTTTTACAAAGTTTCGTGATACTTGTATTTTCATCTCATAAGGTAAAAATATTTTTATCACTATTTTTCCTTTATAAATATCCTTCAAATTTTTCTTCACGGTGCGAAAATAGTTTGACAAAACGTGAATAAAAATATGATTTTGTAATAGTTACATGGTTACATAGTTACATAACAACTATCCCTCTTATGCCTACTGATTATGTTAAATATCAAGTCAACTGCCCATTAATATCATCGGTTTGTATAGCGTGTCGATCAGAATGTTTGTTTTCAGGAGGCGCTCTAAAGTATTTATTTTGGGTTATGAAATGAACTTTACCAATATCTTGTCCAACTCTTTCGAATCAAACAAACAACGCAATATTATATTTACAATATGAGACATTGTACTTCTCTTTTTCTTTACAAGGGATGTTTCATTTGATATCAAACCATACAGAAAATATATTCCTCTGTGGCCAAAATTTGTACAAGCGTGCTTATGTCTTGAACTGTCTTTCAGCGAGACGGAATTCCCTTGCTTGCGTGCGGGCGAAAGGACGCCTGTGCTGCATGCACTCATAGTTCAATGGAATAAAACCAAGAACAGTAAACGAATCGGAAGTAATTACTACGGATTTTTTAAATTTTAATGGCTTCACTTGTGATCCAATATGACTCTCCTAGTTTTTGCCCCATTTGTTAGTCTGAATCTTTTACGAGATAAAAACGTAAAAATACCCCTTTATTTATTTATTTTACGTCAAAAAACAGTTAAAACTGTGTATGACGTGCTATGGGGAGAAGTAAATTTTGTGCACGTTTACAAAATTTTGTGATCCCTACACCAAGTCATATACTACTTGAATTTCGAATTAAAAAAACAAAGCAAAAAAATAACCAAACGCTCCGATGTAATAAAATCTATTTTCAAGGATCAATCAGCAATACATTTTGGTCTCTTATCCATTATGTTCTTCGTCAAGGAATAATACTTCCTGCCGCTACAACATGGAAACGAAAATTTGAATAACTATATTTCCCACTGAATTCTAGAAGTCGTGCACAGATAATGAAGTTACATTTATTTTTTGGGGGTACATTTTTACTCCCACTACTTCAGCACAATTGCGCCGTGGGGAAAAACCTAGAATAGTCATATTGGGCCTTCAAAGGAGCCATTAAAACAATAAAAAAATTTCAGCAATTATTTCTGATTTGGATTTAATTCTACTGAACTCCAGTTGGAAAAGCTTATAAAAGACCTCATACAAGTTGCTGATCGCAAGGTCGGGCTCGCAAAGTACCCACGGTCTAGTGATCACCTCAGCACCGAAAGGACGTGTCCAGTGAGCTTCTGGGCGCCACACGTGCTTCTCAGGGACTCGGGGAAGGAGACGCTTTTTCAATTTCATTTGTAAGAAAAATGTATTTACTTTTTCAAAAGGGAAAGTGGTGTATAATACTAAAGGAAAGAATGTAAGTATGTAAACAAAATATGTAAATGTTATGCTGTAGTTTAAATACGTTACGCAGAAAATATTTGTTTACTTTGTAATAATTATTAAGAATGTACTTAACTGTTGGGAATAATACAGGAAGAGTTTTCTTATTGATTTCATGAATAGTATCCCCAAACACGCTTAAATATTCCTTTCTGTATTAAAGCGATTACGTAACATTGCTTACGATCAGAGCAGGATAATGACGATGAATTTGTGGGTACTGGTGCCCGAAGAGTATCAGTCACTCGTGGAATTCAAGAAATAAGCTATAAAAAATCAAAAGCTACGGTGATGCAAATATGTAAAACATATTTGCTCATTATTCGCTGGCGGTATAAGGGAAGAAGTGAGGAAGATAACATTTAGGATAATGTAAGTGTAGGTAAGTCTTATGTGTAATACTGTGTATCATGCTGGTCTCATGGATTCCTCCCCCTCCCAGCTCAAGATCAGTCGGTAATTACAGCTGAGGATCTTCAAAATCTTATAGTACTCCGGGCCAGAGGTGACGATAGCATATTTTCGACACTAGCTAGATACCTAGGACTAATTCAGCCGTACTGTCTGGAGGAGAATTCTAGCGGCCACCTGTTCTGATCGGTAGTTGTTCGTGTTCTGCGACCGATGATCTCCAGGCGAATGCAGGGGCAGAACCCTAACAAACGGACCACGCGGCGTGCCCTTTCCTTCACCACCCTTGTCCTATACCCTACACTTACATACATACACTAATTCCTTACTTACATGCATTATACCCTACCCTTACTTACATACACTACTTCCTTCCTCACATGAACTATACCCTACCCTTACTTACATACATTACTTACATGAACTACATTACCACGCCAATCGTAAGACCAATCAGGAGCGTAGAGCATGCACCGACTGGGGGGTGTCCCGCTTGTGGGAGATACCTGGTGGGGGAAACTCCGCAAGCCGACATGAAGCCGACATGCCAAGCTCGGCAGTAG
This sequence comes from Teleogryllus occipitalis, assembly GCA_011170035.1. Taxonomy (NCBI): domain Eukaryota; kingdom Metazoa; phylum Arthropoda; class Insecta; order Orthoptera; family Gryllidae; genus Teleogryllus; species Teleogryllus occipitalis. The sequence goes on along the minus strand of BLKR01004061.1, from coordinate 106,389 downwards.
ATTTCACCATCCAGCGGTGTACAACGAAGAAAGAAACTCCATTCCGTTTGAATCTGGTTTTGCGTTGTGGTGACAGTCTCATCAACCTCTCGACCAGGAGAAAGGCATGTTGTACCCACCCGCGGCAGCTCCCTTTACAGGAGCAAGCCTCATCGGAAAATCCCGCGCTCCTGTTTGTAATCCGGAACAGCGAAGATTAGGCTTTGGAAAGTACTGCAGCTCGGACATCAGGGGAAATCCGAAATCCTGTTTTCAATAATATTAAATTGTTTTAATGAAAGCCGTTTACCTGGAAAGAAATCCACGCTTTACAGTTTTCTTTACATGTGTGAAGCAGGGGCGAGGCGTATTCCCGCAATTTATTATAGAAAACGCATTGTTTGCATGTATTGCGTGTAATACACAATGGTGATAACCTAATATTCAACTTACAGTATTTGTAATTCAGGAATTTCTTATTTGTATATTTTAATCTCATTTGTTAACCATAATTGAAGATCTTCTTAACTTGTTAATTCACAAACATCATTCAAAATATGCTATTACAAAAATTAATTAAAATATCACTTTCCACTGTTATTTCCTCACCAAGAGATCTTACTTTATTCTAATAATGTCTACATTTTGTTTTAGAAATACTTCTATGTATAATGATAAATTTACAAAACACACAATAGCAAATAATTGAAAACAGGTGGGCAGATTTGCAATTATTATTTACGCCATTACATTGCCTTATTTTACAGTTTTTATATTTGCTTGTAAACAAGTTTCTCAATTGAACAATAATATTATATTATACGTAAGTTACTTTATCTTTTGTATTTTGTTAATGAACTGGCAATACAAAAGGCGTCAATTAATATTAACACCGAACTACCAGTGTCTCTGGCACGTTGCTTCACTCCGCGAATATTCCCATTGTGCTTCAGCCCTTTCAACCCGCGTGTCTTAGTAGGCGTGTACATGCAGCTTTGTTCATGGCGGCTCGGTGCATCACACAGAGTAACAGGTCCCAGCTCCGCCGGAAGCCTTGCAATATTGCGTGGCAGGCAGGCGCTGCAAACGCGAAAGAAGAAACCTAATGATGCTCTGCTGCACAGCGAATACGATCGACTCACAACAGAGAAGCAGAAATCCACTGAGAGGATGAAGAACACATGTTGTTATGAAACACTTTTTTTCTTATGTTTATTGTGTACGTGAATGGTCAATATTGATTGATTGATTTTTTCGTGTTTCCGGGCGCGTTAACGGCGTTGGACATTAGTCCCGTAAGTGTAGTGCATGTTTTTCTCGGGAGATGGTTGTGATCTTCCCTGCTGGATGGCGAGATCCGGCGCCGACCTACCGTCGGGTAGCGGGGTTTCCCCCTAACCAGGACTCTCCCACCAGCGGGGCACCGCTCAACCGGGACAAGCTCTGAGCTCCCGACCGGTCTCCCGGAATATGTGGTAGTGTAGTGCATGTTAGTGTGTGTGTGTGTGTAAGGGGAGAGGATAGGACAAGGAAATTAGTGTGAGTATAGATTCCATTTTTACTCAGGTGCTTTAAAATTACCTTTCAGACCCGCGAGGTGGGGATTTTATTAAAGTGATGTCAATTAAGCAAACATAACATTAAAAATCATCATCATTTAAAAATTCGAGAGTGGTAGGTTATATGTGTAAAATAAAATATTACAAAACGTCTGTCCGCCAGTTTATGAGAGATAAATAGCTTTCGTGTTTGAACTAAGGTAAGCTCTGTGTAATTCCAGACATTTATGTTTTTAGACATAATTGTTTTTATTCCGTAATCTGCTGGTGAACTTGGGTATCTCCTTTTGACAATTGTTTTTACTTACAGTGTCTTTCAATCAAATACACTAGAATTAACGAATAAATATTATACTGACAATCCGAAGTTATAGAAGCTCTTCGCTATGGTACGATGCATAGCCCACATTAACATCGAAATTCCACTGTCGCACAATTATGCACTCGTATGAGTAAGACACTACTTACATTTTAGTGTAGAGTATCCAGTGGACGATAATGCAGACACAATTATGAAACAGCGAGAGTCGCACAGTCACAACACTAAACGTGCCACTTTCGCCGTTACCCAGGGTCATCACTTTAGTGCTGTCTATTTCCCCGTTGTGGCGACGAGCTGTCGGCCACAGCGTGTAACGAAAGTTTTATCACCACGGCGCGCGACATTGTAATTCGCTAGCGAGAATACGCTTACCATTATGCTTACGACCCAAGCCCACAATATCACACACGACTGACCAGTTCCTTGAACCACCGTGGAGAGATTCGAAGACAATTTCGACATTCAACAGACTTCACAATACGTAATAGGCGGCGAACAGGTAGATCTGCTTAGTATCACCTACAGGGTATGCAGTAATGTTGATTTATTAATTGATTTTTTTGTGTTTCCGCGTCAACGGCTTTGGTCGTTAGTACCGTAAGTGTAATGCATGTTTTTTCTCGAGAGATGGCGGTGATCTTCCCCCGCTGGATGGCGAGATCCGGCGCCGATCTAACATCGGCTAGTGGGGTTTGCCCCTAACCAGGACACTCCCACTAGCGGGGCACCGCCCTAGCCGGGACAAGCTCTGAGCTCCCGACCGAACTCCCGGAATATGTGGTAGTGTAGTGCATGTTAGTGTAATGTGAGTGTGTAAGGGGAGAGGATAGGACGTTGTGGCGACGAGCTGTCGGCCACAGCGTGTAACGAAAGTTTTATCACCACGGCGCGCGACATTGTAATTCGCTAGCGAGAATACGCTTACCATTATGCTTACGACCCAAGCCCACAATATCACACACGACTGACCAGTTCCTTGAACCACCGTGGAGAGATTCGAAGACAATTTCGACATTCAACAGACTTCACAATACGTAATAGGCGGCGAACAGGTAGATCTGCTTAGTATCACCTACAGGGTATGCAGTAATGTTGATTTATTAATTGATTTTTTTGTGTTTCCGCGTCAACGGCTTTGGTCGTTAGTACCGTAAGTGTAATGCATGTTTTTTCTCGAGAGATGGCGGTGATCTTCCCCCGCTGGATGGCGAGATCCGGCGCCGATCTAACATCGGCTAGTGGGGTTTGCCCCTAACCAGGACACTCCCACTAGCGGGGCACCGCCCTAGCCGGGACAAGCTCTCTGAGAACTCCCGACCGAAAACTCCCGGAATATGTGGTAGTGTACCGTGCATGTTAGTGTAATGTGAGTGTAAGGGGAGAGGATCAGGACAAGGAAGAGGAAGGAATGAGATCGCGCGCGGTCCGGTGTTGTGTCCCGTTATGGTAGCATACTGCTCCGGCATTCGCAACTGTAGTGTTGATCAGAGAAACCAGCCAATGGAAAGACTACCGATAGAGAGCAGCTGTCCGTTAGAATTTTCCTCCAGACAGCGACTGAACTCGATCTCGCTGAAATGCTAGTGTCGAAAATCCTGCCGCCTAGGACCTCCCGGTCAGAGGCGCTGCAGTGACATCAGTTGATGCACTGAGCTACCGCTCCCGGTTGCAGTAAAGTGAGAGTGGGAGTGCTGAATGAATGATGTGCGTAACGTACTTAAAGAATGACTAACTGAATCCGTACAAAAGGCAATCGCACAAAAAGAAAGCGGTGTTGAAAAATGTTGCAACAGAAAAGTACTGCCTATGCACTATACGGAAAATAGAAAATTCCCAAAATGTTGTTGCATGTCGTTCAGTTCTTATTCTTCAAAATTGATAAAATGATGGGTTCAAATATTCGTGAACAATACAATCACTATCAACTGTAAATTCTGTGTTAAAGAGTTTTCTAATAATGTTATTGGAAATAATTTAAATTTAGAAATAGCTTCAGGTCCTTCAGAAGCCAATGATAAATGTTAAAAAAGACGAATTTTACTAATTTTCTGTACTAGCCAAAGTCATCCAATATACCAATTGTTTTCGTTATAAATATTAACTACAAGTCAACAAAAATGCACTTTATAATCAGCGTCAATAAAAAGTCTTTAGTAAACAAACATGACACTATACTTGGACACTATGATGGACACTATACCTGGAGACTATACCTACCTCCCCCCCCCCGTCCCGAGAAAAATCCTTGGTGCTTCTCTGGTAGGTACCAAGGCTTACGTGTATGTTGTAGTTGACAAGTGTAGGGTGACCTGCTAACCACTTTTATCTTAAAAACCAATGGATGAGGTAAAATTATATGCACTGAACATTTTTTGCAGAAGAACACACGTGTCAAAAAGATTGCTGAATATTGCCTTTGTATGCACGTACTAACCTTTGCATATAAAAACAGTCAGTTTTCTACCTTGAAACACTCTCTCTCTCTCTCTCTCTCTCTCCCTCTCTCTCTCTTTGCTGTAACCTCATGATGCAAGGAAATCCTTGCATCGATTTGCAACTCGGAAACAAAACTGCCAAGACCCACTATAGTTGTAGTTGATTTTGAAAATGACGGTAGATAAGCGTCTATTCCATTAATTTTAATATATTATTAAACTTAATAGACTTTTAATAATTAGACTTTTTAATTTAAAATCAGCTAAGAAGAGCACGTCATAAATCATCTAAGGACCATTATTTTTCATTTAAGGAAAAAATCATGAAATTTGGTTTTATAGAAACCTTAAATGTACTTCTAAACAAAAACCCTTAGTGTTTTAAATATGTAATTGCTATAATGAATTAAAGTAATATTTCCGACTAGTCTTTAAAAAGGTCGTCTGAAACAGTCTCTAGTATGTGTAAACTGTCTCTAGTATATATCTAGACAATTTCCAAACCACTCGTGGAATTACTTTTGATAAACCCCTCTCTCTAGCCCCTGAAGCCACAAGGCAGTAGTTTAAAAATGTACGTCCCATTCACATGAATAACCTCCCGCCATACTGACAAGGGAAGTAACAGATCCTTCATGTCGGAACACCCCTCGAAATTTTTATGACACACTCAATGCACTATCAGAATCTCATATCCAAAATATTAGCTGCCAGTTTCCTCTGCAAGGCCTTCAAATAAAACATTGAAAAACATATAATAACTAGGAAAAATTTCGGGACGTCTACCGGTCCGTTTGAGCAGCCCTTACTGCAGGCGAGCTAGCGCGAGGGACCCGAAGGTCACGGATGAGTCGGACAGCTCCGTCAACGGCCCTGCAATAAACAAGAGCTACGTAGTTTCGCACCCACTTTGTCTTAGCATTGTGTTTGGCTCAGTGGCCTACCTGTTCGGCCGGCCAGCCGGCCGCTCGACAGTCGTAGGGATGTCCAGCGGCGCCGCGAGACTACATTGCTAGGTAAGATTTTAGCTTCAATTTTGGAGCCTTGCAGTGGAAACTGGCAGTTAATATTTTGGATATGAGATTCTGATGGTGCATTGAGTGTGTCATAAAAATTTCGAGGGGTGTTTCGACATGAAGGATTATGTTACTTCCTCGTGAGCATTGTGTTTGGCTCAGTGGCCTACCTGTTCGGCCGGCCAGCCGGCCGCTCGACAGTCGTAGGGATGTCCAGCGGCGCCGCGAGACTACATTGCTAGGTAAGATTTTAGCTTCAATTTTGGAGCCTTGCAGTGGAAACTGGCAGTTAATATTTTGGATATGAGATTCTGATGGTGCATTGAGTGTGTCATAAAAATTTCGAGGGGTGTTTCGACATGAAGGATCTGTTACTTCCCTTGTGAGCTACGGTGAAGGGAAACTCCAAGGAAGCCTGGTGAGCGACAGTCGCCTGGAGGGTGGGCGGAGGGAGGTGTGTTGTGTATCGGAAGCGTCTGCGATTGTTCCGCTGCTCCGCGCACAGCTAGCGGATCGCACTTCCTCTTCGCTGCGGATTGTGTCACGCGCGTGGGTGCCTTCCCACCCACACTATTTCCTCGTGCTGCTTTTCGCTACGTTCGTAGCGGTTAGCGTAAGAACACGCCGTTGGTGAAAAAAATCGGTTGGGTATTTTAATGAGTCAAAAGAATGACCAAATCATGGAAGTCTCTGATAATATTAAAATATTTTATAATTATTTGAAAACGGATTTGACTCAATTTGTATAAATATAAGAGATGTCCAATCTTTTTGGTTCGTTCTGAAAGAATTTAGATAATGTTTTTTTTAGAGTCTTATTCGCTTATGCCTTTTCAATGACTTTTTTTAAAGGTAGTATCTAATTGACAATTTTCAGTTACCAATTCAATAAACATAAACCTAGCCCATTTCTGAAGTATTAATTTGCAAAATTTATCTAATTTTCTTTTGTATATCATTTTGAAATATTAAAAATAAAGGAGTTTCCACTGTTGATAGAAATACTCTGGAGTAGAGTAAAATGCGTTGCTTAAATAATACGTTTCACGAGGCACGTGAGTAGTTGTGTTTCATTGAAGAATGCCGATATATTTTACACAGGAAATTAGTCACCTCTTCACTAGTCACCGGCAGTCATGAATCTTTATAATCAGTGAGAGAAAAAGGAAATGACTGCTAAGTATTTCCTTTGACTGCGATAAACGCATTCGACTAGTACTCATTTTACATTTTCCAATTTCCTTCTTTGCCTCCTACTTTTTTATGACGTCACCAACTCGTGATTAAGTATTAGTCACCCCCGTGATACACATGAGCGAGTTTATCAAAAAACATTATGCGTATACTACATCATGGAGATACTTGAATGACACCAGTTCTATGGAAAAGGCTTTAAGAATTCTGCAGTGTCATTAACAAGGCCGATGACAAAACGACATACTTGGAATTTGATGATTCGCGATGTAATAGTGTAGGAAAACCACTTGAAACTTGAGACTAACCATTTTTTATCAGCTTAAAGAAAATATTTTATAGTAAGGACGATATTTTAGTTTTGATTTATGTTGATAGTAATTCAAAAGATGTCTGTTTTTAATAGTAAAGAATGTTCGTTGGAAATAAAACAAGGTTGATAAAATCTGTTACGTTTTTCTCGTGTGACTCTTTTCTTTCCAGGAATAGACGTGGCTTGTTTCTTTGTACCAATATTGCCCATAATACCGCAACACTCCCTCGCTGTAATACGTTTCTTTCAATCCGGCTGTGCCAGGGCGTAAATGCATTGTTACTTGGACTACGGCGAAACTTACAAAAGCTTTTTACACCGCACTTTGTTGTCAAGACAGCATTACTACAGCAGTTAGATGTTGAACGGCCGTTGCAGCAACACTTTCAACTGAACTTTCACATGTTGTTTTCATGAATATCGTTTCAAAATGCCTGTTAATACAACAATCTTTCTGATAACGTCTAGGAGAATGGCATTTATTTACAGAATATTACGAACGCCAGTATATATTGGGTTCAATGGAAAAACACTCCATTTTTAATTCTAAATGTCTCAACTATTATTCTGTAATTGGATGCCTTTACATAGACTCTCTTTTTTAACTCCGCAGATTCATTGGAGCGCATTGGAGAGTCCTCATCTTTCTCACCTTCATTTAGCGATTTTGAAACATCACTATCCACTTCAATATATCACTCTAAAATGCTCGAACTGTTAGTGCTTCTCTGAAACTTTTAAACATTTTTCCTAACGAAACGCATTCATTAATAAAGAATTAGAAAACAATTATTGAAATTATTGGATATTTGAAAGAAATTTAATTCTTCTAATTTTTTATTTATGTAGAAAACATGATTTTTTAACTCAGGCCCTTTCTTGCAGTAACTAATTTTCAATTGGTATTTCGCTTATGATTATGAAAGCCTTTAGGAACAAAGATCCGCATTAATTTAACAAGTGTATATCTGAATTTGGAGAATGTAGGATGACAAGAGTATTTACTAATATGCCTGTAAATTACTCTGTATATCAAACGGTAATATTATTTAATAAAAGTGCTCTTATTAGCAGAGCTGTAAATTGGCAATTTTCTCAAGAGGGCAATTTTCTTCAACATCCAGGATGGGACGAATTGCTGTTTATGAGTGAAACGAAATGTATCTTACACAACTCATTGTGAACGAATCTTATAAATTCTCGGGAAACTTCTCGTCTCCAGTTCTCTTGATTTCAATTTCTTTACCATAGCAGTATTTGAAATTCACGAATGCGACAGCTGATATATATATATATATATATATATATATATATATATATATATATATATATATATATATTAATTGTACTCCTGCGAGGAGAAATTAATAGGTACTTCTCCACCACGGGCATCAATCTCTTTAGGGGCGACGACCCTAGGGATCCTGGGTAGCAGCCCTGTGACAATAATTGCATCCTGCACATCAGACACAAATCCCTCGTGCCTCTCGAAAATTCCATTTCATAACCAGTAGTTTTTCTGCAGCCTAATTCAATGTTATTTTACATAAGAGTTTTTAAGATTGCAAAGAGCTGTGACAGCTAAACAAATCTCTGTAGTAATCCTGGACAGGTTTGAATGTTGCATTTTCTGTTTATGATGCATGGCTTTCCTCCTTCAGAGGTGGAGTGAAGTGAACTACTACAGAATAGATGTACTTGTTGTGTTTCCATCTTACTTAAGTAGATAAAGGGAGGGCTTATCTTAAGTAAACTGCAATCTTCCTTAATATTTATATAAACTGAGAAAATAATTACTGTGACATATTTTCGCCAAGAAACTTTTAAAATACGGTTAATCAGTATTCTAATGAAAATTAAAATATTATCTTGTGGTCTATCCATCTTCATAACATAGAGATGTCAATATAACTTAGAAAAGCAAGTAATATTGATTATGTTCTAGTTAATGAAAGAAAATATGGGAAAAAATCAACATTAATACTTGTTTATTATATCATTTTCCTCATTGAATTTCTTTACTTAATTTTAAATAAAATGCACAAATATGAAAGTCTTGAAAAAGGAAAAACACAAAATAACTTACAAGCAGAAAACACGTCTGTAAGAGTTCATATTGGTGGCTTATGTCAGTTGGCAACGAGACTGAATGTATGTGGTGAAGAATTGTAAAATTACAGTGCCCTAGTTGAAACACTTTGTAGTAAATGACTGATATGTTTTCTGTTGGCAAAACATCATATGAAATGATATGGTTCTTGTTAAAAATGCACATTTTCGGCTTCTTTGGTTTAATGTTGTAGGTGTGTGACATTAAAATTTCATCCTCTTCTTCGGCGTATAATTGCACGTATAGAAGTGACCAAACTATTGATTAAAATTAATAAATGCATTTCAAGCACATGAGATAATTTACTTTTGCACATCATATATTATTGAGTTAGTATTCAGCTGTTGGTAAATTTCAAATATGTAATGTCTGATTTTAGTATTACATCGAATGTTGACGCAAAAACGGTGATGGCAAGATTGTCAAAAATATTTGTTTTATTTCATCATCGTTTCCGTGATCGTAGTTTGGTATCAAATTCTGGTTAATGACAATATTTCCGTAGAACAATGAATATTAATAATTCGAACTGTACGACTCAAAATTGAAGAAATTTAATTTTCTTACTACCAACAACCAAACAATTTTTTTCTTTAAAATTAATATAAACCATGTTTGGAAGCAGATGTAATATTTTTAATATTACATATCTTCTTCGAAATGTACTTTCTTTCCAGCGAAATATTACCATGTGTCTTTAATTGTTGTCTCAGAACCATGGCGTCTAACTTTCAAAATCTTTAAATATGACGAACACATCGCCACCAATGATGTATATGATATAGATCGCTCACTGGCCCGCCATATTTGAAGCCGAGATTGCGCGTGGCAGCCATGACAGTTGTTGGCAAAAGGCTTTTATAAAAAGGTTATGCTGTAATGTCAACGATCTAGATTATCCTCTTATATTCTAGCTCATATATTATGCACCCACAAGTCAGACTAAAACTGCATATTTCTGCTTTCTAAACACATCGAAAACTATTGATATTTAAGAAACTTAATGAAAAATAATATTTTTTTGCTTAATTATTGTCTGACTGAAACAGAACCAATACGTCAAAGAAAAATCATGTTAGGATCTATGAGAAAGGACAATAAATATATTTCATACAATGTAAAAAAACAAGCTGTTATTTGCATTTTTTAAATTACTGATCTCTTAAAAGTAATTAATTTAGTCAGGGTTTGACGCACATGTTTCCCTACTATGATAGCACAACATGTAATTATACGAAAAATGTTAATAAATATAAAAAATATTGATACAAAAGTATGTACAATACAGTGTTCTAAGGTGTATCAACCAGTGGTACCCACAGGAGACTTTTACCTAAAGCAGGAAGGTTGAAAATATTCTGAACATAACCTCTCTCTCGGGATTGGTGTCCAATCCTTCCTCATCGACACAATATACTTTTTGAGAAAATCCTCGTTTTTAGAGGAAAGATAAAAAATCAAGGTTAACTATAAAATTAAATGTCACTTTTGTAGTATATTCTAAGAAAAACTCAAGCAGTATTTCAAAGTCGTATCTTTGGTACATAGCCATGAAAGTAATTCCATATCATTTTTTTCACCTGTTAGTGCAGTTGTACGCAGCACATGAAACAGGCATGCTAATGAATGTTCTCACGCAGAATGCATAACAGAAAAACTCCAAATATTGGTAGAAACAGTACCTATATCACAACGATAACACACGCACAAGATTATGTTTTGCCAACAACTGTCATGGCGAAGCTGACTTCACTTTGCCCTATCCACAGAGTAGATACGTGAGTCATCTATATCTTATACATCATTGATCGCCACTCCCTACATTTCTATCATGTTGGTAACGTACGAATAAACATGTGAACGTCACTAACCAATCCCCCCCCCCACATTCTGTTCCAACACCAGCTCCACAAGTGATTAGGCACTTTATGGGGTTTCTCTATGCTATCTTCTCCCTCTTTGACCAACCTAATTTGATATACTGCATATTTATTATGGTTTCTTTTTCATGATTCAAGATATCTGAATCCCATTTTCACAACATTCACACATTATTTACATTACACGCAACAGTGACGGCCAGTAGGTTGCGAATTAAGTTAGGTGACGTGTGTACGAACAATTGCATATATTTTGTCTCTTAAAAATACTTATTCAACGAGGCCAAGCTATAGCATGTAGTTCACGACCAATTAGACGACAACGGGTTTTTAATCCTTGTCTAATAAAACGTTTATGTTGATAAAGGAAGTTTAAACTGTGCTCACGAAAATTAGAGATTAAAAAAATTGCAGCGAACAAAAGAATTGTTTATGAAAGGGTCGATATTTTTAGTTCAGTTAATAGGCGCGGACTTTCCTGAACGAAACTCTAATAGCCTCCCCCCCCCCAACTCATTACCCTACTCTTCGACGTGCTACCAATGCCTAGCACGCATCGGCTACGGACTGCGACACGATAGATCGCGACACGTCCGTCGTTTCTAAAAACGTTGATCATTCGCTTCGGGACGAATTAAATCCGTCTTTAAAACTTGCGCTGGACCTATTGGCATACACAACTCGGACGAATTGATTTAGTGTAAGTTAAATACTTTCTGCAATATTTTTTGAGATTTTTTCTGAGACTTCCCTTTTTTCTGGGCAAGTCTCCACCCTGTAGTAGTAGGGTTGAAAGGGAAGGAGGGTATCAATGTAGTAGGGTTGAAAGGGAAGGAGGGCTTCACCAGAAGTCGCCATTGACATACAAAATTATTCATTGAACCAATTCACCTGCGAGATCGAAGCGACGGACCGGGAGAGGTGGATCAGGGCCTTAACTGATGTCACTGAAGTGACTCTGAACAGGAGGTCCTAGAGGTCGAGTCCCGGTGGCAGGGTTTTAAACACTAGCTCCATAGCCACACCGAATTCAGTCGCTGCCTGGAGGAGAATTCTAGCGTCCGTCTGCTCTGATCGGTAGTTTTCTGTGGATTCTTCCCTCAAACCCACGCACATGGCAGACCAGTTCCCTACCAAACAGGTCAATGACTGTGCGCGATCTTTCCGCCCCTTCCTTGTACTATCCTCACTCCTTGTTTACATACACTGACACTCACATGCACTACACTATCATGTATGCCGGGAGACCAGTCGGAGGATAAGAACTTGCCCCGGCTGGGGCGGTACTACGATGGTGGGTGATTCCTGGTTGGGGAAAACCCCGTTAGCCGACAGGTAGATCGAAGCCGGATCTCAGCATTCAGCGGGGGAAGATCACCGCCATCTCCCGTTTAAAAAACACGCACTACACTTACAGGACTAATGATTTTAGCAAGTGACACGCCCGAAATCACTAATCAATGAATTAAAGCTTTCCGCTGCTTCGAATATCTATCAGCTTCAGGGTGAAGTTTCTCGGAAATCGTCCGCTGCTGTCGCGCGTCATGGGGGATACCTTTCTCTCGAAAGAGACCTTACTCACGGTGGCGGCGGCGGCGGCGGCGACGCCTTTCCTGCTGCCAAACCCTCCGCGCTCGCGCGCCTCTGACTACCTATGTGACGTCATCGCGGTCACTTAAGTGTTTGCGTCGCCGCAGCCGCTCGCGGAGGTGTTGTTCGCTCTTCCCACTCGCTTGTTGTGGTCCAAGGTTCGCGGGGACTCCCGACGCGTCGGCCTTGGGATGCGGTGCGAGAGCTGACGCGGAAAGAGAGCGGAAGTCGTTTGTAAGGGAAGTGTTCGCGTTGTCTTGGGTGACACCTGCACGAATAACAAGAGGTGTGTGCCTGTTTTTTGCTTGAATGCAGAACGCAAGGAGGAGAATACGTTTAGGTGGAATATTTGTTTGTTGCCATTTAGGTTGGTTGGTAGATTGTTCGTAATTCCGAGCGCGTCAACAACTGAGGTCATTAGTTCCGTAAGAGTAGTGCATGTTTTTTCCTCGGGAGGTATATATTATATTATCGTACGGGTTAATTTGCGGGGAGACTGCCCGTAGGCAGTGTTCTGCACCCGAGTTTCGACCCAGGCTTCCTTCGACGCCTACCCCCGACGTGGGTCTGGGGACTTTTATCTAAGCAGGTGCACCCCGTGGGCAGTCCCGTCTACGCATGGGATTTGACTCTCACTTTCTTCGCCAGATGTCGGGCTCAGTTAACTATATCCGAACTGTCTAGTTGGGAGAAAGTGGGATCTCGTTAGGGCGGGATGTTGTCGGAGGGATTTAATTTTGCCGGGCATCCTGCCAGGGTTCTTTTACATGCCACAAGAGTGACATGCCTACTGTGGATTTTCCGCTCTCCGAAAATCCGGGTTCCTTGGCCGGGATCGAACCCGCGCACTGGGGGCTCAGAGGCCAGTAAGCTAACCTCTCACCCACCGAGGAGCCTTCCTCGCGAGGTGACGGGAATCTTCACTTGCTGTCGAAGGGTCGGGTTTCTCTCAACCAGCATCTCCCTCCAGCGGGGCACTGCCCCAGCCGGGACAAGTTCTAAGCTCCGGCCGGTCTCCCGGCATGTGTGGTAGTGTAGTGCACGTTAGTGTAGGTGTGTGTAAGGGGAGACAATAGGACAAGGAAGAGGAAGGGAAGATCGCGCGCGGTCCTTGGCCCGTTTGTTAGGATACATATGGTGTTGATCAGGGAAACCACGGAAAACTACCGATCAGAGCAGCCGGCCGCTAGAATTCTCCTGCAGATAGCGACTGAATTCGATGTAGCTGACAAGCTAGTGTCAAAAATACTGCCATCATAGTGATTCGAACCAAGTTCCTCACAATCAGAGGGACTGCAGTGACATCAGTTGATGCATTGAGCCACCTATCCCGGTTTGTTGCTGTTTAAATTCTGGCGTAGTTGCAGTTGTGAACTGGACGCAAATTCTAGGCTAGGGAAAACATTCTATGCTATAAATGATGTAGGGTATAAAATAATTGTATTTTTATTACGAATGATAAACAGCGGTGATGAATGACACACTCGCCGCTGACTGATGACGTAAGTGCTCATTCGTCGTCATCATAATGAGTTTTTTTTGTTTTTCTTTTCCCCCCGCCAGTAGCCCTGGCGGAGCGGTAGTTTATTACCTTGATTGTGGTACATGCGCTGCAGCTCGTCGGCTTTTGCGGCAGAGAAGAGGGCAGCACTTACTTACTAACTTAATACCAACTTAACTTATGGATGAAGCCGGCGCTTTGGCCGGCAACCTAAAGTAACATTCGTGCTTTTATAGTCTTTTATAGTTTCTTATCAGTAAAGTCTTGATAGTTTTTATATCCATTCCCTCACTCATTCATACTTGTAACTATATACACTTATTTATATGTCTAGCACACGCACATTCATACGATATTATATACACTATTTACACTAGCACTTCACTTTGATAATGCGTCGTGAAGTGGAGGATCATCATTGAGCTGTCTTCGCTGCCATGTATCTTGCAAATATAGTATGTCATTCTGGGTACAGTCGTAAGGGAGTCAGGTGAATCGATTCAGAACAAGAAAGTTCAAATAAAAAACGTGGATGATGCGTAGCGTCTGGAACTTTGTAGACTCTATGTAAGTTGCCTTCAAATTTGTTGCTTTAAGTGTAAGGAAAGAGGAGTGAAAGGATGTGCATATATACTATCTGGATTTCTTCTACAGGTATTTCAGAATAAATATAAATATAAAATTAATAAAATTAATTAAAATAAATATACAAACTTCTAGGCAACATAGAAGTGCCCAAAATAATCAGTTTTGGCAAATAAAAATGTAGTTGGAAATTCCATATTACAGAGTTATACATGTGATATCCCACTCCTCCCCGATTTTTGGGCAACTCTTTATACACATGTGTTCTGCAGGACACGTTCTGACGGAGAAAAGGACATTTTATGTTCCTTAACATCGGCGCATACGAGATGGCTGAATTATCTAGACAAATGTCACATGTATAAATGCATGCAATTTTACATACGTTAATTGGTAAAACCGATTATTTTTCATCTCTCTACGTGCTCTAGAAGTTTGATACATATTTTATGAGACATTCGTTTTTGACATCATTTAATTTTTTTAAATTTTTACTGACAGCTCTGTAAGCATTTAGAAAATGGTAACGAAATGTTACATATTTCTACTTTGTTGACGAAGTAGGTTTTAAACAGACACAGAGTAGTACAGTATTTTTTGTCAGAAACATTCATGTTATGCACCTTTGGTTGCAGTGAATGTTTAGTATTCTATCTATACATCTCAAATCACCTTGTCTGTAGTATCTTTCAAGACATCTCTTCGTTCTTAAGGCTAATTATTGATTTTCAGTCGTTGATCATCTGCTACTGTCCGTTAATTAGTGGAATGATTGGCAGAATCAACCCATCACTCGAAAACAGCCTAAAACTGCGACTTTCCGCATTATCGTACGTACAGGAAATAATCTTTTCGAAATCTAAAACACGTACTTTTCTAATTATATTGACGAGAGTGTAGACGTAATCATGGGTTTTGCCTCTGACATTCGTTCCTGATGTGACCTTTTCCATTTGTTTTGAATCTGCCATATATTTCAAGTCTTTGTCTCTTATCATCCTGACACTGATCAAGACAGTTTCCTCCTCGTTCCACTTGAAGTGATTCTAATAGCATAGACGACTATCATTATTCACATTCTGACGTTCTGTGATTGGTAAATGCCCTCCCCTCCGCAAGAATTCATGAGGGAGTTAGCTGCAGTGATTCTTGGTTCTCAGTTCAAGTTAACTGTTCAAGTTCTCTGTTCAAGTAATTATCTGTTTCATTAAAAGAATTTACGTGAAAAATAGACGAAACGTAAGTATTAGGAATAAAGTAGTAAGATAATGCAAAAGAAAGGCAATTGGAATGGAGTGCAAGGTCCAGTTCACTTAAGGAACCCTGTGCACTTTATGTATCAAAACTTTCGTCTAGAAGCTAAAAGAAATGATATAGCTCAATTCATTTGAGAAAATTATTTAAAGAATGGTTTCTAAAGAGTAATATGATAAATGCTCAAATAGAAATGATAAAATGGAATGCTAAATGATGAAATGGAATTTTAAAAGATAAAATGGAATTTTAAATGACAAAACAGTTTTCTTTCCATGAAAAAACACAACTTAACAGTTTCATTTATAATGAATACTTTTCAAATACGTCATATAATTATATTCAAATTGAAAGATATTTTCTGTATGATCGACACGCCGAGTACACCACGGCACGCCGAGTCGTCAAGCAAAAATACGTACACATACGTATAGATATTTTGTACTTAAATATATCACGTTAGTACGCTCAGAGTATAAGACCTCTATTGCTTCCAAAAGTATTTAATAATTATTCTACGAGTATGTTAATAAGTAAAATAATAGTTTTTAGTGGGCACATGCGTCTTTGACCCCTGTTAACATGCAACCCTGCAGGTCTGATAAGTGCACCTGTATGTTGAGAAATTTAACATCCTTAGGTTAACGTAAACAACCATCGATTCCTCGCATGTCAAATGTTTGTTAAGAAACAAACATGGGAATGTAGTACAACACAAGTCAGATTCAAACAGTTCAGATGCCAATCACATTGGTTTGTAGAATAATTCTTAATTGTAATATTATTAATAGTACATTTAGAAAAATGTATATTAGGTCAATTAATCTTATTCTCCTCACATTCCACCAAACGAAACTTCACTCCGATAATCATATTTACTGATGACGTGACGTCGTTACTAGAAGTCAACGCGCCAATTTCCTTACCGAACGTCGTTTCTTTAGGTATCTTTAACTTCAGAAGAATTATTTGCATCCATCTTTTTCGAACCACGGTATATGAATATTGTTTAAATAGATATATCGCAAGCAACACTCACAATATCGTACTAACGTGCCGCAGCAACAGAATTCATGCGTTTACTATCGCACTAATGTACATTTTCGCATAATTCGTGAGATTTTATGATGACCGATAAAATGCTGACCATACTACGAAATGCTTCGTCCAAATTAAAAATCTCGGCTTCGCTCCGTCTCCGCCTAGATTTTTAACTTTTGGCCTCGGCATAGTAATAACACTGATAACATTTCTCGGTACGTTAATAGCTACAAATAACGAAATGTTTTAGTATTCATCGGTAGGAGACCCCTAATGAAAAATATTTCAATCTTTTGAAAAACTACTAAATCGTTTTCAAGTCAGCCCTCCCGAGACGCGACAAAACCTCCTGACCGGTGCTGAGTGGATCGTGTCTAAGTGGGCATTTTCGGGGCGACCCTTGCAAACGGTTCGCAGATGTTCCCGAACTGGTCCGCCTGGAGCAGGCTTAACGGGCGGACTTCCCCAGCAAACAAGGGACGTGTGGGTTCCCGGAAGACGCGCCTTTCTCACGAGGATGGACGCGCCCACCAGCGGAGGAAGCCGTAAATCTCTGGGAGTCTGGGGGAGCTAAAAGGTGCATCGCCCAACCTCCTTTTTTCCATTTTGAAATCAACGAAATTCTAGTTATAATTTTAAATTTTTGATTAAAAGGCGTTTCGATCTCTAAATGTGAGATTCTCGTAAGTATGTAATAACATCTACAAAAAAGTTAATTTTTATTTTAAAAGTCAAAATTTTATGTTTAAAGTTGTTAAATAGAAAAAATTATGATTAACAATGCATATTTTATTAAAGGATTACCTACAGCTATTTAAGATCAATACCTCACGTACAACTTTGACCAGATGAGAATCAGAAAATGCTAAGTTAAACGATGATATGGCAATAACAAGGTGTAAAAGACCTTTTATGGTTGGCAAGTACATTGTTCTGGGGTGAAAAACCCTGAAGAAGAGAACTATAATGTTTTTGAAATAACCAATCATACCTAAGGGGTTGAAGCAAGTCAGCCAGTACCTTACATTCGACTGGAGGTAACCTAAACTTGACTAGTTCAATTCGTAGTCCACTAGTTCGTAATTTAAGGCAGAATTAAAATATCTATGTACACAAGATGCGTAATGAAAATTTTGAAATGTCACAAGTTTACAATGGAACATTGAAGCATAAAAAGTTTAAAAAAAATTGAAAAATTTAAATTTAAATAAGATGAAATAATGAAAGAATTGTCACCAAGAATATTCAAGTAAAAAGAGCACATTTTTATAATGAAAGGTTTATAAAATATTAATTATTTTGTCACAGAGGTTAAGATTAAAAAAGTGTTTCTGATAATGATTTCAGATTGAATGATAATGAATTTAGATTTACGTTTTTGAATAAATAACATTTCGGAAATAAACCCCTTATACTAGTTTTATTCGCGCTCTAAAGTATCTAGTATATTATTCCAATCCATTTCATGTCTTGCCCCTTTTTCAGTTCCAAATTTCCCTTTCCAGTGGAGCAGTTGCGGGAGAAGTGTATTTATGGATTGTTAGTACATTCTAAGCTTAACGATCGCCGCAGAACTTCACATTTTTCCGTTAGGTGACGAGAATTTCACCCACTTATGCTAATGAGGACTCAGTACGATATTTATTGTTTTCTTAACAATGTAGTTCAGGTGAAAGTGACCAAACTGGGAATTTAATCTATACACTTGTTACCCCCAACTATGCCCTTATCAATGTAAAGATGAATTGAACAGTTTACAGAGAAATAAGTTTTTTTTCCTTTTCGTTTTCACTCATCTTTCTACAAACAAGGCTTGCTTGGCTTGACCGGTCTTCAGAATGTTTTGTAGGTTCCGAGAACGCATTGATTTGTGTTTTTCCTCTTTGTTGCTTTATATTATTAGTAACAGTAATAATAATAATAGTAGTAATAATAATAATAATAATAATAATAATAATAATAATAATAGTATTAATTTCTTTATTGGTATCTAGGCCCATAACATAATGCCTGTGCTTCCGCCTCACCTCAGAAATAAAAATACAAGATACAGTATTAATCTTATTATTCAAGTAACGGTCGCAGAAATAAGTTAGTATCCTGTTAGTACCCTCCAAAAAACTATTTGTTGTCTTGAGCTTACCATGCATAAAGAAAAACATTCTTTCCGGCTGCGCCAAATATCCATGTATAGTGAGGATCTCTTTCACAGTACACACAAATCTTTAGGCTGTAACCAGTAGGACTAACAATTAACAAATTTCATAATTTTGATATTTTGAACGTTGTTTCCAAATTTTAATTCAAACTGTTTCTGGGAAAATAAGTAATAGCCTACTATAGACATATTTTTTTAACGTTTAGAGGTCTTGTTTTCAAATTATTGAAAAATTAAAACGTACAAGGAGAAAGTAATGTATAAATCAAATATCTAATGCCCAAAAAATTCAAATAAAAATTTCTTTAATTTTTTAAGACGACCCTCCTCTTACGTGCTGCCATGCTGTGACCTGGCGATTCGTTGTGGAGCAAGAAGGCGCTATGTCCACCTCATTGACTCTTGATTTCGTGAAGTACAATGGGAAAGAATTGGCTGAATGAATGGGTATGTACGTTTATAAAGTAAAACGTATGAATGATGTCGGGAATATAAGGGAAAATAAAATAAAATAAATTCTATTCAGAAAAGAAAACATTTAGTATTAAGAGAAATAATATTTAAGTTAGGCATGCCAAAGTGAATGTGTTTTATTTTGCTCAATTAGATTAAACTATTAAAGTTATTAATTTTAACTGTTAGGTAGAGCTCGCCCTTCATGCTACTTAAGACGTAAGGTGTTCAATTTGTACCCATTGAATAAAATAAATCTCCCCCTCCAAAGGGGTTCTGTGGAGAGGAAATGTAAATATTACTCTGTTTATCGGCAGCAATTCCACCCCCCTGGTTCCCGCGTCGGGTTGCTCCAAAGGGTGTCGTCTACACGCCCAAACCTGCATGCCATATGCTCGAGAGTAGAATGAGTAGAATGAATAGAATGAGTAGAACGAACGGTTATGTATATAATGAATGAATGGTTATGTCTATAATGAATGAATGATGCGTGAATGGAAAATAAATTTAAAAAAAAGAATCACCTTGCAAACCTTATAAAAACATTTAGAATTAAGAAGAAAAATAAAAATTATATTTTTCGTGTAAGTGAAGTATTCTAAAATGCTATTAGATAATTATTAAATTAGATTTAAGCTAGAATTAAGTTAGCTTTAGTTAGTATTAGCTTTTTTACCTCTCCATCTTAGCTGCTTAAGCCGCAAGGCAGCAGCGTAATTTGTATGCCAGTATGTAAATAAATTCCCGCCTCCTCAGGGTTACTGTGGAGGGGAAACATTTAAAAAAAATGCTCGAGAGCCAGGCAAAAATTAATGCTCACCCTCGAAGCTTGAGAGTGGTACCGTAACATAATTCATAATTAACTCGTTACGATGTCATTAAATATTGATGCTTTAATATAAAATTATAACACAACATTATAATTAACTCGTTCTCCCTTAAATCTAATATACTTATTGATTATTTCAGTAAGGAAGAAACCGTCAATCTATAGAAGGGATGATCTATCAATATTTTTTAAAAAACTGCTAAAACTGCTAAACTGCAATTTTTAAGCAGGATCTAGTTTAACCCAAGTAAAAATAACGGTACCTACTGTAAATAATTAAGAAGTAAATCTGCCAGTGTATCAATGTGAGAAGAAAAAGTAAAATCCAGTTTTGTAACATCTCATTAAAAGATATTCTCTAGAATGTCGTATCTATTAATAATCTTGGAGTTGTTCAATGATGAAGATTGCCAGATAGACATCCTGAAGCTTCCCGTGTGAAACTTGAAAAATGACCTGAATGTAAATCCCCGAGGTGAAATAATAATTCATCGTTGTATATTGTTCACCGAACTGATCAAACGTTCTTCTATTCATTATATAATTATCCAATAAATTCCTTTGCAAATAATGAATGCTATATGATTGTGCATTGAACATTTGAAATTTACAGTAGAAAAAAGGTAATAAGGAACACAAAAATTTTAATTACAAATATTTTGTAAGAATTACAACACTGTTTCGTGAACGTCGGCTTTTAGTGAAATGCAACATACTTTCAAGTGGTTGTAGGAGTGTTATGAAATGGTAGGACATTTCTTTGTAAATAAGGAAAACCACAATATATCCAGTTATTCTCGCCCTATAGTACAATAGAATTCTTCTTGAATGACAGAAACATTTGTGTATGCAATACAAAACTTGGTGGAGGGGAGATATACTCACATTTGTAGACTCAGTGACTGTAGTAGACTGAAAAATCTTAATTTAAAATAATTTCTTATTTTTTGTATAAATGCTAAAACTAAAAATGAAAAATACAAACATTTCCTAGATATACTTAAAATAAAAAAAATAATCCAAGAAATCTGACGGATGAGTCGTACACACGAACACACACAGTTAAGGACGAGGACGATAGGACGAGTTTTAAATAACATCTTCCTTATTCCCGATTTTTTTTAAAAAAGGACAATTTATTTATTTGAAGGTAATATTAATCTTAAATTTTTCCTTAAGCAGATCAACTGATAAAAATAATTAGAACAAATTTCACTGAATTTGGATTATATTTTTCAAAGGAGGTAGCAGAATAAGATATACAAAACTGCCCCAAGGGATAAACATTTTGATGTTGAAAATCGTAATTGAAGTGTGAAATAAAACAAGATTTTCGCCGGATTTAAATCAGTTTACTTTGAGTACTTCGTACAAATAAAAAAACCTGTTTTTAGTTTCTTAAATAAGTTTAACTTTTTTAACATTACACCTATGAATATTGATTTAAATTATCCTTGCAATTTTAGGTATATGATAAAGATGTTTCGAGATTTCTTCAGGCATTTATATTCGATTTTGACCCTTTTCATCAACAAAAGATAGAAAAGGGATAAATAGAAAAGAATTACTTTTTCCCCTTCGTTTTTAAGAATATCACATGTTCTGTCACCGATCATAAAAAGGGCTAAATACTAATTGTAGCCCTGAAGATTATCTACGTTTCCCAGGATTTCAATTTTTTATCTTATAAGTTGCACCAGACAGCTGAATATAAATAAAACAGTAATTGTATAATTTCTTATATATTATCTTAAAATTAGGTTTTGTTGTATCAATTTTCGTAGTTTTTTGTTTTATGTCTATTAGAAACTATAAACAATGAAAAACAAAATTGTAAGAATAATATTTAACCTATTGTAATTTCTAGATCGAATGAATCAATACACAAGAACGTTTTGATAAATGTTTTTATAAAAAATATTGAAGTACTTGAAAAAGAACGAATAATGTCGAAACGATGAACTATTAGAGCAAGTGAAAATAAAACGAATTTTGAGATATAACTGTCTTTAAATCTAATGGAATCAATTTAACAATAAATTAAAATTTTAACATTTTTTTAAACGCTTTTTGATCTTCCTGTGGGCACGTAAGAGATGTCGGGGCGAGAGCGCTGCCGTCGCGAGCCAGGCTGTGCGTTGGCGCCGGTCGGGGATTCCCCCAGGCGAGCTAGCGCGCTCCCCCGTTACACATTCCTGCGGCTTCTCACCCTCCGCCCGCCAGACGCCGCGCTCTGCCCCGCCCCACCCCACCGCTCGCCCGGCGCGGCGCTCTGCCTCATGCGTTGCGCTCACCCCTCCCCTTCCCCTCTCATCACCCTCCCCTTGCACCCAACCCTTGGGATTTCCGCGCCGCTCCGTTGACTCCCCGGTAGCCACGCCTCGCCCTTACCGCGGCCCGAATGGACGTCTTATGAAAGAAATATTTGGCGTTCAGCGCTCCGGTGTCACGCCAAGATGGGGTGTAGGGGAGGTACATTGCGATGTCTTCCTCTGATGAAAATAAATGGGAAGGGAAGAAAGGGAAAAGTAGAAAAATGCGAGTTTTTTTGCGATAGAATTTTATAATAATAATAATAATAATAATAATAATAATAATAATAATAATAATAATAATAATAATAATAATGTCTTTATTACTGGCGAGTTTCAGGCCGTAAGGCCTGCTCTTCCGCCTAACCACTTAAATATTTACTTTTACATAATTACAATTGAGGCGTTCGGGCGGAAATAGTGATAACTGACATTTCACGTTGCTTACAAAATTGCAACGATCGTATTAGCTAACGGAAGTGTGCTACACATAACTAATGAAACATTAATTGTAAATGTATTTTCAGTGACAATTTTCTGGATTCTAAAGATAACATGATTAAAAAGAGACCCCATGTTTCTTATTTACATGAGGCGTGGTAAGTCAATAATTTTACTTTCGTAAAATTTCAGAAATTCTCGTGTACCTGAATGCCTCAATTGTGAATAAATTTAAAGAAAACGGAGGGCATATCTTACATTTATTTATTATAATTTTGATATACGTCTTATTAATTTTACAATTTAAGAATATTAAATATATGTATTAAGTTTTTTGAAGTTAAAATGTACATTTTTTGGGAAAATTGTTTTATTTTCAGAACAAAATCTTGAACAGCTTTCCCTACAATCTATATTTATTATTAATGTATTATTCACATTATCGTACATTCATATGGGCAGGAATACATTCACTATTTTTTATTTCTGCGAATACAGAGCAGTTTTAAGGAGACTTTACTTCTAGTTACCGTGGTAAACCGATTGAACCGTTTCATCGCAGTTAAATCATCGTCGAAAACTATCAGTGGTACAAATTCAATTAAAGGAGCCGTTTTTAAATTGCGTTTATCGAATTAAGGTATTTATCAATAAAATAATCCATGAAATGAATGGGCAAGAGAGGAACACAGATAGTATTAACATTGTGGACGTGAAACTTCTAAAACGTTAAAAATCTAAAATAACATCTCTATATCCGCCCGAGCGAAAATTTAAAATGGGGGAATCAATACATTATATAAAACTTTGCCTTAAAAAGGTTCGTTTACACCGATCACATTCATGTTTTTTACATTCTTCTGTTCGTTGCTTTGGTTCATGTCGTTTACTGATCATTGGGTACGTTTTCGTGCCACTACTATTCTGCTTGTACGTCAAAACGAGCGCGATAACTTAAATAAACTGATATCTATCTTAAAACTTTAAAAAATACTATATACGAAGATATAATGTATGTTTTCCCGAATATTTTTATGGTTATTTATTATTTCTTCATATAATGTAATATTTACGCTTGAGACCAGTTTTCTAGCCGAAAAATAATGTACAGTGTCCAGTGTATCGCTATGTCTTGGCATATCCGGCGGCCTATAATTCCATCGATGACACTTCAATATGTAGTTTATAGAAAAGTGGATAACAGAGGTAACTTGTTATGAGAATATTGTTTTTGTAACTGAAACATTAAATGTTCTGTACCTATGCACTATTTCTGAACATTTATGGAAAGCAAATGCAGCATTTGTAAATTATTTTTCATACACATTTTAATTAGTCTTCTCATTACACACAATACATTTTTTAGTAATAAGGCATAGAATATGAAGAAATGCACAGAGATTCATTGAATGAATAATACTACATTGTGTTAAGATAAAAACAATATTTATTAACGCTTATTTGATTAAGTGAATCGGAAATAAATTTCCTTGAGGGTTGAAATGGTTGATACGGGGTACTTTCTATAAACCTTATAAGGAAGGATTGCTTCTCTGAATCTCACAATGGGTATGCTTCCCTGAAGCCTGTCCCGTGTTCGTATTGTGTAGAGCACCTCCCGTAGTGTTGACACTAATCAAAAACCCGCATGTACTTGGGTATGTAGTACAGGGACGTAGTGTTCGAGGGCAACCAGTTGGTGTTAAAACATATTTTCTAGAAATCTAACGCAGGTATTGTAAACAACTATAATTAAATGCGAAGTTATATGTCAGAGTTGCAGAAAGGGCATGTTGCTTTTTTTTCGTGGCGGTGGGTGTGGTCAGCTACTGTGATAAATGAGTTGCAGGGAACAAAGGATTGAGTAAAATGTGGCGCATACACATTTCATCATGTCAGCTACAAACGAATACAATTATCGATTCTCTACATCGTTCTTTCGATCACTGATATCTTGTAGAGAGTGAATGTGTGAGTAGATATATAGTTTTCAGACGCGACAACTATTATCCGTGCAACTTTTCTTGAACGATGACCTTGCTTTCCCCGTCCTACAGCAATAAACAATTGAAGAATAAAGCTCGCAGCGAGCACTGATGACAACATTCCAAACACAACTTCATTGGCGCGTAAGAAAATACATTTACTGTTGAAACCGAGATCTCCTGGTAGTATTTTCCTAAACAATATCTAAAGAAATGCCCAAAGCAGATCCAGATCCATCGCAGGAGATACCTCGAACTCCTGGGAAAATTAGAACGCAATTTATTGAGAAAGTTGTAAAGGCATGACTGATATTCCAGAGATTGGTATTGCTTCATAAAATCTGGCCGATGTCGTAACTAATACCCCAACTCCACCCGTATTTCTCCAATCCATCGTTCAAGAAAAGTTGCGCGATTAATACATTAATTCCGGAAGTGTAGTGTATGATATATTCCTGAAGGTGGCAATGTTTCTCCCCGCCATGACGTGAGATCCGTCACTGACCGTCGTCGGCTTGCAGTTTTCTCTCTTCAGGTATCTCCCACCAGCGGGGCTCCGCCACAGCAAGGACAAGTTCCTGACTCTCTTCTCAGCTCCTGACTGCTCTTCCGACATGTGTTGTAGAGTAGTACATGTGTACGGGTACCCTCATAAGTGTGTGTATGGGGATAGAGGGGAAAAGAAGAGAAAGGAAAGATCGAGCGTGGTCCTTGGTTTTATTAAGGTACTGCGCTAGTATTCGTGGTATTCTGTGTAGAATCGACGGAAATATACCGATCAGAGCAGACAGCCGATAAAATTATCCTCCAGATAGTAATTGAATTTGACCCATCCATCTATATAGTTAACCAAAATTACCGTAAATACCGCATTACCGTATTAAAAAAATTAGTAAACCAGGTTATGAGTACTTTTGTACTGTATTGGGGAAATATGAGCAAGATACTAGTTCCAAAATTATTATGCCACACACATTTATGTTTCTTTTCAGTAAATACTAGAATTTCATTTAAACTTAGGTGTCAGTGTGTATCATTTTGTGCACATGATCAGGGTAAAATAATACTTGTATAATTTGAAATGTGAATTTCTTTAATTATTTTGTAAACACCGTGACTATAACATTATCAAATATTAGTTTAAAGATCAATGAATTTGTCTCAAAGTATCAATAATTTATTATATTTTATTGTTTAAATGTGCCTTTCAGAAAAGTATGTAATTTTCGGCACATTTCTTATGTACTAGTTGAGATTTTATCACTTCCAATAGACCCTACCCTTGGCCTTAGATGAATGGGTGGCTTCAGAAAGCGCTGTAGAACACAAAAGGTAGAAAGGCCCAACTGAACAGATAAAAGCTTCATATACTGTACTCGTATATTAACAAAATTAATTCAGCGGAGATTAGTGGAAAGAAGTGCAATGTATTTGATGAAGAAATACGAGGTCTGTTAAAAAAGTATCCGACCTTTTTTTTCTCAGAAACCTGATGGATTTGCGTCAAGCGCGCTTGCATGAGCCGACTTTGAACTTACATGGACATGTGTGACTTTTTTCCCGTCTGTCAATTACGTCTGTTTCTGGCAAGCAGCGTTGTGTGTAATGTTCTCGTCAGATTTCATTGCACGGAGGAGCAAAAGCAATGTCGTGTTGAAGTCTCACAGGACATTCTGGACTCCATGAACACATATTCTGACTTCATGAAGATCCGCATTATTCATTTACGAGATAACTTCTGTGGACGGTGACGTTTACTCTCCCTTCTAATCGGGCGCCATTTAGGTTGGGGACGCCTCAAAGCCTTTCGCTACAGTAGTGCTTCGTCAGAAAATTAACGTCGCCTAATGCAATAAGCTCATCAGACACGGCTGCCCCATAGAGACGAAATCCAAAAGAATTACGAATGAGTGCCGTATCGCAATACATCGATTTGGTAAATATTTACTTCCAGTTCCTCACTCTCTTGTTAGTTTATATATTTTACGTGTAACGATTTCCCTTAATTGTCTATCATAGGAATGCTTCATATTTATTTCTGTACATCACAAAATGCTGTAAATTTAGAAGGGCGTACATTTTAAGCAAATATTAAATGGCAAATATTAGTAATAATGTATTACATCGAACTAATGGCAATGTTTACGATGCAGAAAACATTTTCCCAAAGGAAAAATAACAGCTAAAAAAAACGAAATTTTGTTTATCTTTCATGATTAACATAGTACATTTTATTTAGCATATTTTCAAGACATTGTAAAACAAACGTAAGCTTTCAAAAGTCAAACTCAAAAAATTATATGATTGATTTCCGATGTTTTATGGTTACTGATCTTTTTATCTTTTAACTAGAGAGACTTACAATATTGAATAACGGGAACTTATGATAGATGAACAATATAAGTTTCACTAAAATATTCAAGCATTTAATTACATAATTTAAAAAAAGGAACAAATGTTTCTCTCCCGTTCGAATGTTTACACTGAGTGTGCTAAAATAATCTTATTGCTCAACGCCTGTGTGAAAAGGTTCTTCTGTGTGTAAACAGTAAAATGTTCTAGCGGCAGCCTTGTCCTAAACAACCGCTCATGCACAATTTACGACAAAGGCCGGAAGCATGATGCCACCCAGCAGTGAGGCCAAAACCCACATCAGCCTCGGTGCGAATCGCGCAGGTGAATCACGCGTGCAGGGCCCCGGCGGAGTGACCCGAGTGGTTGTGCGCTTATCAACACGACAAGCGCATTAGCGACGCGCCGACTCAAGGGGCAACAGATCGCCGCGCCGTTGGCTAAGTGGCCTCGCGCTGCGCGAACCGGATATTTCTAGTTATTTTCTTCTGGTTTCCCCTCCGCAGTCACCCTGAGGAGGCGGGAATTTATTTCCATAGTGGCATACAAATTGCGCTGCTGCCTTGCGGCTTAAGCAGCTAAGAGGGAGAGGTAAAAAAGATAATACTAACTAAAGGTAACTTAATTCTAGCTTAAATCTAAGTTAATAGTTATTTAGTAGCACTTTGGCATACTTAACTTACACGAAAAATATTATTGTTATTTTTTTTCTTAATTCTAAATAATGTTTTTGGACGGTTTGCTAGGTGTTCCTTTTTTTAAAAAAATATTTTTCATTCACGCGTCATTCATCCATTATAGACATAACCATTCATTCATTATATACATAACCATTCATTCATTATATACATAGCCATTCATTCTACTCAATCATCCCCACAGCATGACACTGATATCCGGGCACTGATAACCGGATATCCGGGCAACCGAAAGCTCGGCATCGGCGATCAAGGGGCTGCTCGAATACCTCCGTCTTTAACGTAACACTAGTAGCTTGCAGCAACAAAAATATTGCTGAACAAATATTGCTGTATATTTACTTTCTCACTCTTGCCAATGTAAGAAGATAAATTATGGTAATAGCGCGCCGGAAAATGGGCGCAGGCACACTGTCTCCCGACTTTTGCTACATATAGCTGAACTGATGGTGACGATAATAAAACCGGCTCTCTGAATAAATTTGTTAAGTTGAAGACGATAACTTCACTCATTTCATCATTTAATTATTTATTTAACTAATTATTTATTAAATTACTTTGATTAATTATTTAATAAACACCACCTCATCAGCATTACCATTAAATGTTATTGAAATATGTATAAATTAAACTCCTGAAAATATATACTTCCTTTGGACAGACGGAGATAACATTAAAAAGAAATATGCCATAAACTAAAAAATACTAATTATTGTTTATTAATGAAACTATAGTACATGTATAGTTTAATGAATTGAATAACATGAAATAATTGCCAATTTCTTGTATTCTTTTGATTTTTCGAAAAGTGCACGAATGTCATATTTTCAAATTATTCTCACGTCATTAATATATACAGTAGGACAGTTTCCTTGATCATTGCATTTGTGATAAGTGCTTCTAATGATTTATGATGAATTTTCAGGAAAAAATTTTATGTAAACTTAAATATTTTTAGGGAATCTCAAAGGACGTTAAAAAAAGCTGCAAGTTTTCTTGTTCTCTAAAAGTATATAAAACCAGATTTTACACTCTTAAGATATTGTCAAAGTAAAATTTTGCTCTATTTTAGGGGAATGAAGCACTCAGAGAATGTTAATTAAATGTGGATGTTTTTCATAAAACATTGTTCTCCCAATATACATTTTACATGAAAATTCATTGTGATATTCTACATTTTTTTGTAGAGTAGGTTAATATAGAGTAAACTGTTTACTACTGAGTGCGATGTGGATAGTAGTTTGTAGTGTTAGAGTAGCTTTGCATTGTTGCTATAGAATTGAATGGTGTTTAAGTCATAAAAATACTTATGTTCTATGTAGATTCAAGTTCGCTGTTTGAAGAGAACAGTTTTAGTTACATTGTTAATTTTATCAAATTATGACATCATATAACCGTAACATGTCAAACAGTACTGTCAAATGATTTCACCTGAGACCCTTCCTTGGGGGAAAGTGAACTCGAATATGTCACACAGGTTGTGGGTTTGAAACCTGCGTAAGGCATTAATGTTTTCAGATGGATTTGTGGAATAGGAATCCGAATCCCTTATGTATTACATCTATAACACAATCTCGTGGTCTGTTAGACCAAGTGTGTATAATCTACGTAATTAAGGGACGGAATTCCTGCTTACGGAACAATGGTAGACGGGTCCAGGGGATGTCATGGGTAAAATGTACAGGTAAAGGATGTCATGGGTAAAATGTACAGGGCTGAAAGAGGCAGAGACGATACTCGGGAGGAAGCTCTTCACTGTAAATGTTTTCAGAGGAATAGTAGATAATGCAAAAGGCCCTGGTAGGCTTTTCAAGCGCCCATAGATGGAAGCTGGGGACAGGGAGGGGTAATACCGAAAAGCTAGTCCAGATACAATTGATTGATTGATTTTTTCGTGTTTCCTGGCGCGTCAACGGCTTTGGTCATTAGTACCGTAAGTGTAGTGCATGCTTTCTCTACGGAGATGGCGGTGATCTTCCCCCGCTGGATGGCGAGATCCGGCGCCGATCTACCGTCGGCTGGTGGGGTTTCCCCCTAATCAGGACTTTCCCACCAGCGGGGCACCGCCCCAGCCGGGACAAGCTCTAAGCTCCCGACCGGTCTCCCGGAGTATGTGGTAGTGTAGTGCATGTAAGTAAGTGTGTGTGTAAGGGGAGAGGATAGGACAAGGGAGAGGAAGGAAAGATCGCGCGCGTTCCGTGGCCCGTTTGTTACGGTACTGCTCCGGAATTCGTCTGGTATTGATCGGAGAAACCACGGAAAACTACCGATCAGAGTAGCCGGCGGTTAGAATTCTCCTCCAGATAGCGACTGAATTCGACCCACCTGAAAAGCTAGTTTTGAAAATGCTGCCGCCGTCAGGACTCGAACCTAGAACCTCCCGGTCAGAGGCGCTGCAGTGACATCAGTTGATGCACTGAGTTACTGGTCCCGGTTCCAGACTCAAGAGAACGCAAACTAACTGGTAAGAGAAAATATATGGTGTTCTGAGCACCACTAGACATTTTCGTAATGTTATGTATCATCACTATAAATTGTAATAATACTATACGTAGAATATTTAAACTACTTCTATACGTAGAGTGTATTGGTGAGCCATTGATATTTTTTTGTTTGCATTATTAGTCGGACAAAACTATTACAAGTTCAAGTGCAACGACAATGACCGTGAATATGTAGGCAACAATACCGCGCACCCATTCTTCCTCTTCTGAGTAGAGCTCGTTGCCAAGTGACGACAGGCTGATGAGATGAGGTGGACGTCTCAAAGCCTCAACCAGGAGTCTAAGTGACATCGCCAACAAACTAGGACCCCCAAGGTATTTTGCAATGCTTTATATTTTTATTTGTTTCCAGTTACAACAATTTAAAATCCGATTATTTATAAAAAAAATTGATGAGTTTTTATGAAGGAGTTACCCCGAATCCTATATTATAGATTATTAGTGTTGCTACAGAAAAGCATTGTTTCTCGTATTATTGGTAACCGTTTCATCATATTATAATATTTCAACCTCCATCCTACAATAACTTCAGCCTGCACTTGAAAAGTTTCCAACTAAAAAAGCGTTCGAAAAAAAAAAAGAAAAAATCTCTCACCTTACTATTTTAAAACTTCAAATGTACAAACGAAAATGGTTTTCTGACCTTGAATTCAGTATAAGTTGCTGTATTATTTAAAAAAACGGTGCACCTCAGTCTTGACGGCCTTTGCTGTTAGGGCTTCCGTAATGCTACTGTATTTATCGTTCTCTTCTGATTCGTGTATCGTGAACGATACAGAGAAAAGATTCATCATTTACGCGGAACATTTAAATACTAGTTTGAGAAAATTTCTTTTGGTAGAAATGCAGTTTGTGATCCGATTCGTTCATGCGCTCGGAATTGTGACGCTTGGCTAGGCGTGTCCAAGTTGGGGACGAGGTTCGGGCCTTCGGCCCTCGCGTTAACATAAAACATCCTTGAGTCTGTCCAACGCATAATTACCATCTCATTTTATGCGAATAATCTTTTAAAATCATTTGGGGTGTGTATGTTCTTTATGTTCTCCACATATACATGAATAAATTTATTTGAAATGAGAGGGGAATACTCACTTTTAAGAGAATTTATTTTAAAAGGAATAGCAAATAAATAGATATTCAAAAAAGTAACTCGCGGATTAACTCCCCTCACCACACTTTTCCGGATTGTACACGTTTTTCACGTTGTTAAAGTGTACAGCAATTCTTGCTTCGGTATTTTCACATTCTTTCGGCGCCACATATACTCAAATAAGTAATTTATCATTTGCTGCTTGCATTGGTGCCGAGGGGAGTTTCCTTTAATATCACTCCATGTGCCTTCGATGCTATTGGTGTGAGATCCTGTTTCAGGGTCATTGAAATGCAGCGAGTGGTTGACACTGAGGTAGCAATAATCTTCGTCTTCTAAGCAATTGTAAGACTTGCAACAGTCCGAGATGACGATGGATCCCGGTTTGATGAAAGTCTTAATAATAACAAGAATCACGCCCTTTCTACGTTTTTCAACTAACCTGAAAAATGTACCATTGAATTCACGTTCAATCCCTCCAAACACTTGGAGGGTTCAGACCCTTCAAGTCCTATTCACGTGCTTGCTTCTATTGTACTTCCTTTTACCAAACATGCTTTCGTCGATTTCCACCACACCACCTTCTCAGACCAGTGATTCACTCTCATGAATCACCACATCCACGCATTCTTCCCTACAAAAACTAAACCAATCTGTCACGGTATTGGAACACCCTCTCAATCCATTCATCACCAATTCACACGGTGCTTTTAAAATCCAAAAATTGGAAATGATAACCTCATGCATCTTCAATCGACCCTCCAAAAACCATGAATCCTTTCTAACAGACCTTTTTCGCATATGGGAATTGACCTCTTTCTTTCAGCACATTCACTCGTAGCTGTCACTCAAGTCCTTTTGCTCTGTCAATTTCATGACATTCTTGCAAATGGGGCAAATGGGGCATACTTTGAACCCAAGAGACCAAATTTCTGGATCACATCCATACATCTCGATCTCAATGAATAAAAAATTCCGCATTCAAATGATCCATCGTAAAATCACACCAACTACAGCAAACAATTCAAGAAGTGACATAAAAAATATCTCACCTGACACCACGCAAGGACACGCGTTCAGACAAATGACGTAATATCATAGTAATCACAAATACTTCATTAATTTATTGTTTTATCTTGTCCTAGAGTGGTAGGAGGTTGTGTTATCAGCTTTAAAACGTCTTTAATGTTATAAATCGTAAAATCAGTGTTAACATTGTGATCAGTGGTAACATTGTGATTTGCATTAAAAGAGTCCATAATGCTATAAATCATAAAATCAGTTTAATATTTTCAACTGATAAGTAATTGTGAAGTGATAATTTAAATGTTTCACAAAATAATACAAACGACTCCTGTCTGATGAATGATAACATTCCTGCACACCAATTGGAAGAGAATCGGATCACGCCAAGGCACAGTAATTGACGAAACCTAAGCTACGGTGAATCGTAACCCCGGAATCAGCCGGCTTGCTTACAAAGCAAGAATATCACCCCTGGCCTCTACGGTTAATTTGCGTCGGTTATGGTAACATAAAATTTAAAGATTGATGTGATTCTAATATTTTAGAAGCAACATTTTCAGGATATAACTGAAATTTGTGCAAAAGAAACGAATATTTTTTAAAGCAATAATGAAATTATTTAAAGATCTTATGGTGGGAAATATATTGAATTAAGAAAAATGCTTTTCTCTCAGGCTCTCAAAAAAAGTTATCTTTTGAAATTTTGGAAATTCCATAGTATTAATGGAAATCAGAGGTTTCATGGAGTATGCCCCAAAAATTTGTTCACGAAATTAAATATATAATTTTAAACACATTTTGTTAAGAATATGAATCGAACTATGAATCGAAAAATTTCTAATTTATGCAGTTTTTCAAATTAATGAGGTTTGAATGACAATTTGATCTACGGTTTTTTATAAATGTACTATTTTTTTCTATTTCAGTAAAGCGTTTAAAATGTGTAGCAATTTTTGAGAAAATGATTTTTTTCTATTAGAGGAAAGTGCGCTTAAACATACAGTAAACTCTAGATAAGAACTTCAAATTTTTTCGAGGCTAAGATTTAAGCAATGAAGCCAGGGATTTTTATGTTGCAGTATATTCCTCAACGTTTGATATATATCAAATAATATCATTTAAATATATTTAAATCATATGATTTTTGCACTTTTCCTAAATGCTAATAGTTTTGGCGTAATTGTCAGTTACATTGTTACAAATTTCCATGAACACATACAAACAGGGTTTTATCAGGACCTGTTCAGTTTAAAAAAATTGTGATGAACCTTTTTTGAAAAGTAAAGATTTGTATTTTTTAGAAATAGGTGGCATTGAGGCAACCTGTAAGTAAATGTTTAGAGTACTGGCTTAAAAACCTGTGTTTAAGAGTTCAAATTTCCACCTTTTTATATTTCTATTGGTAAAATATACAAATATAATGAATAATTTTTAATACTTTCATTTCAGTGTTTTCGTATTGAAATGGTAAATGTTAATCCGTTCACGAAAAGCAAAAATTGAGCAACACAAAGGAATAAAAAATAATGTAAAACAAAAGGAATTACTTATTTTATTTCTACATTTCATGACATATCACTTGATTTCTGCTTCTACTCCGGAACATACATTCAGTTTTAAGAAAAGTCATAGCGTAGGCTAAAACCATGAAATATGTTTACGGTACTTTGAACGCAGATAGAAGCACTAAAGTAATGTGGAATATAATTAAAAATATAGTCACATTCATTAAAAAATTTGTAGAGTATTGATTTATAGACTATTCCACTCCTAAAATTAAAACCAACAGTGTTTAACTATACATAGATAATTACCCAATTAGTGAGGTGTATCTAAAAAAGTTTATCGCTTTTTCTAACCTACTTTTCTTACCGCCTCTCCCTATTGTCCAATCATAAACTGTGACTCATCTATCTTACGAGGCGGTATACATCGATCGCTATGTTGATGTCCAATATACCGCGTATGTACTATTACAGAACCTCTTTGATTTAAACATAGCTTTCAGTTATTTTCAATATTTGGCGTATGTTGGAACTCTGTTAGACATAATTTCACTCGTGGAATAGTACTATTAAATACCACTCGTACTTTGGAAATTCTCAGATAAATTCCCTCCTCGCTTCGCGGGTCGGGAATTTATCAACAATTTACAGAGCACTCGTGGTATTACCTATGATAATGATAGCGAAGTGAACACTACTTTTACTCTTGAATTCAGTCGCTGTCTGGAGGAGAATTCTAGCGGCCGACTGCTCTGATCGGTAGTTTTACGTGGTTTCTCCGATCAACACCAGGCGCATGCCGGAGCAGTACCCTAATAAACGGGCCACGGACCACGCGCGATTTTTCCTTCCTCTTCCTTGTTGTATCTTCTCCCTTTACTTACACACTTACTCTAACATGCACTGCACCACCACAAATTCCGGGAGACCGGTCGGGAGCTTAGAGCTTGCCTCGGCTGGGGTGGTACCTCGCTGGTGGGAGAGTCCTGGTTAGGGGGAAAGCCCACTAGCCGACGGTAGGTCGGCGTCGGATCTCACCATCCAGTGGAGGAAGATCACCGCCGTCTCTCGAGAAAAAAAATGACGAGACTAATGACCAAAGCAGTTGACGCGCCCGGAAACACGAAAAAATCAATCAATCAATTTACTCTTGAAGCAAACCTTTGAAAAATTGCTGTTGATTTATAGAAGAGTCTACAACTACTTACCTCAACACTATCGGTCACTTCTTTAATTCGACACTACCGGTTTCATTCAAAAAGTTCTTCCAATTAAATGCTAAAAGCAATCTACTCTGAAGTGAAAATTGCAGTCTTACTTACCTCAACACTAGTCACTTCTTTAATTCGACACTACCGGTTTCATTCAAAAAGTTCTTCCAATTAAAAATAAATAAATAGGTAAAATAAAATCTAAATATTGGGCCGAATGAAAGAAATTTCCGAACTGAGTGCCAAAACTTGACAAAATGGACTAAATGAAGAAGGGAAACAATAAAGATCGCGTTGTCAATAGGACGATAGTAACAATTCCGTGCACCTAGTATTCTTGGAGAGGGAAGCACTCATTGCCGGGTGATGGCAGGTTGATTAAGAAGGAAGGGAGTTCGAAAAAAATTTCATCAGCCGACAAGCAAGGCCCGCCAAGGTATTTTCCATTCTTTGGTACTTTTTGTCTTCTTGGTCGCTGTGTTTTCTATCTTTGTATTTGTTCATAAAATATTAATCCGTTTTTGAGAACGGAAATTATAAAATTAGTAAAAAGTCAAGAATGAGTATTCAGCTTGTAAACCAAATGAACTAATTTGCTTCATTTCTTGTAATAGAAAATTTCGAAGAAAATTAAAATACATACGAAAATTAATGTAGAATGTCGTGTGCAACTACTGTGGTAAAAACCATCGACAAATTCTTCTCTACAAATGAATTGTGTGTTTTCTTGGCTTCTTCTCTCAGCGATTTAAGACACTGTAAAAATATTTACTCTCATAGTTTCAAACATTCGGAAAAAATATGGGACGAAATAATTAAAATATTAACAAATTAAATTCATTAAAAAATTGAGATACCTATAGACACATCACACAGATATTAATTCAAAAATTCCCACATTCACCACTGTCGTGTTCCATAAATTTTCAAATATTATATCTAAAATATTATTTATACTTGTTATAAATTTGATTGAATATGTCACTAAAGAACGTCATTAATAGTAGTTAATAATTCTATTACTGAAAGAATTAATTACTCCATTCCTTCTTCTACTACATTACTAGATATGAAATACATTGGTTACATTGAGTAAAGTTAGGTTTGTATTGCATCCGAAGTACTCACGTTTTCATGCACATTTCTTCTTTCCCTATTTTTCATGTCCAGCTACTAGATACGGAGCCTCAGGCACCGGAAGAGATGCGCACCAAAACTAAACTCTGAATGCCCGGGGTTGTGCCCAGTGACACAACGGCTTTGCTGGTTGGCGCCGTGCCAAGCAGACGCTACAGGAACGAACAATAGAGAAGAAATACTATTCTCCACATGACGGGGTTATGGAAGAGCCCAGCGGCTATGCTGGTGGGCATTTTTCATGAACTACCAGCTACACATACTAGAGCTACGGAGCCATAGCAGGATTGCTATTCTTCACATGACGGAAGAGAGCGGCCATGCGCACCAAAACTAAACTCTGAATGCCCGGGGTTGTGCCCAGTGACACAACGGCTTTGCTGGTTGGCGCCGTGCCAAGCAGACGCTACAGGAACGAACAATAGAGAAGAAATACTATTCTCCACATGACGGGGTTATGGAAGAGCCCAGCGGCTATGCTGGTGGGCATCGTGTACTAAAAAGCTACAATGATGAACTACATAGCAGGATTGCTATTCTTCACATGACGGAGGTTGGGGAAGAGCTCAGCGGCCATGCTGGTGGGCATCGTGAACTACAAAGCTACAATGATGAACTACATAGCAGGATTGCTATTCTTCACATGACGGAGGTTGTGGAAGAGCCCAGCGGCCATGCTGGTGGGCTTTAGACCTAGCAGTCTCTACAATGCTAGAGGCAGGAACTACAGAAAAGAAATATACTATTCTCCGGATAACGGGGGTTGTGGAAGGGCCCAGCGGCTCTGCTGGAGGGCTATAGGCCTAGCAGTCTCTACAATGCTAGAGGTATGAACTACAGAAAAGAAATATACTATTCTCCAGATAACGGATGTTGAGGAAGAACCCAGCGGCTATGCTGGTGGGCGTAGTGTACTTCAAAGTTACAATAATGAACTACATAGCAGAAATGCTATTCTTTACATGACGGAGGTTGTGGAAGAGCCCAGCGGCCATGCTGGTGGGCTTTAGGCCTAGTAGTCTCTACAATGCTAGAGGCAGGAACTACAGAATAGAAATATACTATTCTCCAGATAACGGAGGTTGAGGAAGAACCCAGCGGCTATGCTGGTGGGCATAGTGTACTTCAAAGTTACAATAATGAACTACATAGCAGAAATGCTATTCTTTACATGACGGAGGTTGTGGAAGAGCCCAGCGGCCATGCTGGTGGGCTTTAGGCCTAGTAGTCTCTACAATGCTAGAGGCAGGAACTACAGAATAGAAATATACTATTCTCCAGATAACGGAGGTTGAGGAAGAACCCAGCGGCTATGCTGGTGGGCATAGTGTACTTCAAAGTTACAATAATGAACTACATAGCAGAAATGCTATTCTTTACATGACGGAGGTTGTGGAAGAGCCCAGCGGCCATGCTGGTGGGCTTTAGGGCTAGTAGTCTCTACAATGCTAGAGGCAGGAACTACAGAAACGAAATATACTATTCTCCGGATAACGGGGGTTGTGGAAGGGCCCGGCGGCTATGCTGGATGGCATAGTGTACTTCAAAGCTACAATAATGAACTACATAGCAGAAATGCTATTCTTTACATGACGGAGGTTGTGGAAGAGCCCAGCGGCCATGCTGGTGGGCTTTAGGGCTAGTAGTCTCTACAATGCTAGAGGCAGGAACTACAGAAACGAAATATACTATTCTCCAGATAACGGAGGTTGAGGAAGAACCCAGCGGCTATGCTGGATGGCATAGTGTACTTCAAAGCTACAATAATGAACTACATAGCAGAAATGCTATTCTTTACATGACGGAGGTTGTGGAAGAGCCCAGCGGCCATGCTGGTGGGCTTTAGGGCTAGTAGTCTCTACAATGCTAGAGGCAGGAACTACAGAAACGAAATATACTATTCTCCGGATAACGGGGGTTGTGGAAGGGCCCGGCGGCTATGCTGGATGGCATAGTGTACTTCAAAGCTACAATAATGAACTACATAGCAGAAATGCTATTCTTTACATGACGGAGGTTGTGGAAGAGCCCAGCGGCCATGCTGGTGGGCTTTAGGGCTAGTAGTCTCTACAATGCTAGAGGCAGGAACTACAGAAACGAAATATACTATTCTCCAGATAACGGAGGTTGCGGAAGAACCCAGCGGCTATGCTGGATGGCATAGTGTACTTCAAAGCTACAATAATGAACTACATAGCAGAAATGCTATTCTTTACATGACGGAGGTTGTGGAAGAGCCCAGCGGCCATGCTGGTGGGCTTTAGGGCTAGTAGTCTCTACAATGCTAGAGGCAGGAACTACAGAAACGAAATATACTATTCTCCGGATAACGGGGGTTGAGGAAGAACCCAGCGGCTATGCTGGATGGCATAGTGTACTTCAAAGCTACAATAATGAACCACAGCAGAAATGCTATTCTTTACATGACGGAGGTTGTGGAAGAGCCCATGGCCATGCTGGTGGGCTTTAGGCTAGTAGTCTCACAATGCTAGAGGCAGGGAACTACAGAAACGAAATATACTATTCTCCGGATAAATGGAGGTTGAGGAAGAACCCAGCGGCCTGGTGCTGGATGGCATAGTGTACTTCAGAAAGTTAATAATGAACTACATAGCAGAAATGCTATTCTTTACATGACGGAGGTTAGGAAGACTGGAAGTGGGCCATGCTGGTGGGTTTTCAGGGCTAGTAGTCTCTACAATGCTAGAGGCAGGAACTACAGAAACGAAATATACTATTCTCCAGATAACGGAGGTTGAGGAAGAACCCAGCGGCTATGCTGGATGGCATAGTGTACTTCAAAGCTACAATAATGAACTACATAGCAGAAATGCTATTCTTTACATGACGGAGGTTGTGGAAGAGCCCAGCGGCCATGCTGGTGGGCTTTAGGGCTAGTAGTCTCTACAATGCTAGAGGCAGGAACTACAGAAACGAAATATACTATTCTCCGGGTAACGGGGGTTGTGGAAGGGCCCGGCGGCTATGCTGGATGGCATAGTGTACTTCAAAGCTACAATAATGAACTACATAGCAGAAATGCTATTCTTTACATGACGGAGGTTGTGGAAGAGCCCAGCGGCCATGCTGGTGGGCTTTAGGGCTAGTAGTCTCTACAATGCTAGAGGCAGGAACTACAGAAACGAAATATACTATTCTCCGGATAACGGGGGTTGAGGAAGAACCCAGCGGCTATGCTGGATGGCATAGTGTACTTCAAAGCTACACACGAACTACATAGCAGAAATGCTATTCTTTACATGACGGAGGTTGTGGAAGAGCCCAGCGGCCATGCTGGTGGGCTTTAGGGCTAGTAGTCTCTACAATGCTAGAGGCAGGAACTACAGAAACGAAATATACTATTCTCCGGATAACGGGGGTTGAGGAAGAACCCAGCGGCTATGCTGGATGGCATAGTGTACTTCAAAGCTACAATAATGAACTACATAGCAGAAATGCTATTCTTTACATGACGGAGGTTGTGGAAGAGCCCAGCGGCCATGCTGGTGGGCTTTAGGGCTAGTAGTCTCTACAATGCTAGAGGCAGGAACTACAGAAACGAAATATACTATTCTCCGGATAACGGGGGTTGTGGAAGGGCCCGGCGGCTATGCTGGATGGCATAGTGTACTTCAAAGCTACAATAATGAACTACATAGCAGAAATGCTATTCTTTACAGGACGGAGGTTGTGGAAGAGCCCAACGGCAATGCTTGTGGGCTTTAGGCCTAGCAGTCTCTACAATGCTAGAGGTATGTACTACAGAAAAGAAATATACTATTCTCCGGATAACGGTGGCTGTGGAACAGCCCAGTGGCTATGCTGGTGATTATCGTGCACTACAAAACTACCGTGATGAACTACATAGAAGAAATGCTATTCTCCACACGGTGGAGGTGGTGGGAGAGCCCCACGGCAATGCCGGTGGGCGTTATGCGTGGCAGTCTCATCAAAGCCCCAGGATTGAACTACAGAGAAGAAATTCTAGTCTCAGGATGACGGGGGTTGAAGGAGAGCCCA
This sequence comes from Teleogryllus occipitalis, assembly GCA_011170035.1. Taxonomy (NCBI): domain Eukaryota; kingdom Metazoa; phylum Arthropoda; class Insecta; order Orthoptera; family Gryllidae; genus Teleogryllus; species Teleogryllus occipitalis. Next base: position 65,889 of record BLKR01004061.1, on the reverse strand, counting down.
GTTGCTAGGTTGGTGGGCTTCTTGCGTAGCAGACATTACAAAGCTACAGGGATAAACTACACGTAAGAAATACTATTATACGCATGACGGGGTTGTGATAGAGTCCAACGGCTTTGTTGGTGGCCCCATATTGCTTAGGAGACAGTAGAAAGCTTTAGTTCCGAATTAGAAAGAAAAATACCATTCCCCGAATGACGGTGGTAGTGGATGAGCCCATTGGCTTTACTGTTGGACTTCATGGACGAACTAGCGACCATATATACTTTCGTCCTGATCACCAAGTGTTGAGAGAGATCCCAGTAGCTATGCTGATGGGTTTCCTGCTTTGGACCCACCACGAAGCTAATGAGGGTCTTCCAACTAGAATGTTTTTTCCTGGGATCTAGGAGTTTGAGGGTGATCTTACTACTAAGCTGATGTGGTTTGTCCTTTACATATACTACGCCGGGGAGGTGCTCAAGTGGTAAATGTTTTTGTTTGTTTCCTGTATTTTGGAGAAAAAGCCTTGGTGACTACTTTAAGGTATTGAAGCTTCTCACTACAAACTATTACGGATACTGATGCAGAAGAACGCAGAATAATTGTTTTTGTGGTGATTTTTTCTCGACGATTTTGTCTATCCTGCTGTTCTTATAAGCTAACTGGTTTTGTTAATGTGATTGAAAATGTAATTTTTGTTCTGATTTATAACAGTTCTTAAATACGAATAAATATATATTTTCTGGTATTTATTTCTTGAGACTTTTAATTCAAAGTCATTTTCTCAAAACGTGCATTAAATTTTTCAATGAAAATTTCGATACACAATTTCTGTGCGGATTCTGTAATGATTAGTTCAATTAAAATAGAAAACAGCAAATGACGTTTTGTGTTTTGTATTTGTATTGAGAATACTCCTCCTTTGAGTCAACGCACTGCTTACAAAATGTTAAAAATTCTTCAAAATATTTACTGTAGTAATGTTTTAGAATTGTATGTAAGACCGCCGTCGAACTTTAATGAAAGTCCTGTATTGCGTTGTGATGTCTTCTTTTCATCGCTTTCTTCAAATTTTGAAACATTCAATTGTTGCAGAGTGCAAGATCTGGCAAATAATCAAAGATGTTCGAACACAAAGATTTATTTCTTACCCAGAAATTGCGGACTTTCCTTAAACTTCAGGCGGAGGCATTGTCAAGTAGAGACGCCAAAGAGCCTTGTTCTCAATATTGAGGCCACACTTGACTAATCTCGACCAAAATGGATTTAACCACCATTTCCCTGCTGCTCCACTATTTTCCGACGAGCCTCAACGCAGTAATGTTCCTTTCACGTCGTGACGCACGACTCATTGCAAATGACGCTGCGAATTATGAGCGTTAATAATATAATTTACAATCTTTATAACAGAATCACTCGTAAACAGATAGGGTGGCAGTAAAAATTTAAAAAAATAAGCCGCACCAGAACTCGGATAGACTTTGTAAACAAGGGTATACTCGCCCACAACATTCTTAAAGTCGTGTTTACATTAGGGAACAGAATAACGGCGGAAACGAGAAAAAATATAATTTGCTTGGCGACATATTGCAGCTAGGAAGAGTGTTGGGCAAAATTGAAATTCTTGTTCAGACCAAAGAAATCAAAAAAGTTTATAGTACATTTTTTTCCGCGTCTTCCGGCAACTGCAATAACGAAGATATTTTTTCCTTGGTAAAATATGTTCATCAAAAGCAGATCGTCAAATAAGGTAATGTTCAATTTTGTGAAAATATGAGTAGTTTTTGCATATTTTTGCATGGAACATAGGCAACGTTGAAACAAATTTGAAACATTTTCTTTTCTTTTGAATGGCAAAGAAATTGGGTTTGGTTCGCTATACTGCAAACTATCTGTATTTTCGGAAATAACCAACAAAAACAAAAAAAAAAATCTTTTCATAAAAATCATTGTGTTTTCTAGTCTATATATAAATAGTCTATTCTATAACATTTCTTGTAAAGTTATTTCTTTTTGAAATATTTGTTCATTAAAGAGAACGATGTTAAAAGATTTTGGTGCTAAACTAGGCTGCTTACATTGTTTTCTAATGTTTTCTATTCCTCTTTACAGAATATAATTTATTGATCTATAGATTGAAAAATGCTAGGAAAATGGAAACCAATTTTTTTTGTAGGATGCGAGCAACCGACCCAGTTTGTCCTAGGAACAAAGAAGTTCGAATAATAGAACTCAGATTTTCGTTGTAACAAATTTTATTTTCTAAAATATTTTGTAAGAATCCCTAGCTATACGTTATTTGATTAAAAACTATCTTCTGTAGAGGAAGTAATTTACTACAATTAGATAGACAATATGTGTACACTTTTCGTTACCAGTGCGTGGCAATAAGAATTTTTTCAGTCGAAAATTTGCCGTATTTTCCCTGCTGAATTACAATACTTTCTCTATAGTGCATAAGCAGTAGAGAGAAAGTAAAACAATATTAAATATGATATTGCCCCCAGAAGAACTATCAAATCAGTGGTTATAAAGTATTATCTCCCTCACACTCCAAAAATTATTCAAGTTGTTACTTGAATAATTATCATAGACCAATTATTTTAATCCCAGTTTATTCCACTTATTTTATTTTATTGACTACTTTATTCGCGAACTGACTATCCAATGATGAGAAAGTATTATTTCAAACCAGCCACTCTCAACTGCTCATCAGCAAATTATAAAATATTCCCGCCAGTGTAAACACCCGCTACCTACCACTGTTTTTCATGCATTAGTCAAATAAATTAACTCTGTGATAATATATAATGCATTATTATGTGAAAACTGAGTGTTAAATTCATCAAAACGTTTCCGGGAAAGTCAAGCGCAGAAATAGAAAAAATAAGCAATACAATACCTACTTAAAGAAATGGAAAACAAGGCTCTGAAGTGGTACGGACATGTTGCTAGAATGGCAGAGGATAGAAAACCGAAACGAATTATCGAAGAGGGAAAGAGAGCATCTGGAAGGCCAAAAGGAGTATGGGACGCCTATACACAGAATATATGCCAAAGGAGTGGAGTTACACTAGAGGAGGTGAAGCGCAAGGCACAAGACAAAAAGGAGTATGCCAAATGGCTAACCCGACGTTGAGAGAACGACGCTGAGAAGAAGAAGAAGAAGACAAATCAGGAAGCATAGAACGAGTCAGTTGCAAGTAATGCTTAGAGGATGGGCTGTTAGAAGCAGAAATCGGATTTTGTTATGCAGATGGTGGCAGATCCTTCTTCCGGCACCGCCTCCTTTTATACACGCGGCCGTTGCGAATGGAAGGAAATGCGCACATCCGGAGAAGCTTGAACAAATGACTGATCAGCAGAATGCTTGGTTTTCCTGGTACATGTCGCAGTCGTATTGTGTTTCTTTTCAGATCGTCATACAAGTTCCGAGAATGTGGTTTTACCGTTCTTTCAAGGTATTCACCTGTTGTTGGTTATTTTTTGTTGTTGTTTTTTTGAGTGAGAATTCCTTAGTATTTGGTACACTTTCGTAATTCACACACTTTCAAAATTTCGATCTTTCAGAATGCATGCACATTTTTATATCTACTTAATCTCAAACGGCTATCTAAATTTAATATTTATTTAACTTAGTTAATCAATTTAAAAACAAAATGAGTTGCAAGTTAACTATCTAGAATTTGAAATTGAAGTCTGTCATTTAAATAGATTTATAAAATAATACACTAACAAGCCTCAAAACTATTATAAATACGAATAATAATTTTATTCGCCTGTAATTGTTCGGAATTTTGATAAGATACACTGATACTATCATATGTTGGTAACTAATTTAATCTCAAATCTTTGAATAATGCATTTTATTTAAAAAACAGTAATAGATCTTATTTAAGTCGTTTTTGAGGATTGGGCATGTTGTAAATTAATTACTCGGTAAATTATTAATTTATTTGCTTATCACGGCTTGTTCTCAAGAATATTTCCAAAAATCTGTAAGTTTAAGAAGCATATCTTTTTACTGTTGTAACGAATTCTGAACTCTGATCCAGGTATTTTAAAGTACTCTTTAATTCCAAAACGTTTTGGGGAACGAAAAGTTGCGTTCTGCGAAACACGTATTTTCGTTGCGGTCTGAGAATTTGTGAGTGAGCGGGTATTCTACAAAGTCGCAAATTCATTCCGAACATGTGGCTCGCGTCACATTCGTTAGTCTCACCTGTGCCATTCATCCTCTTCCCAGAATTCAGACACTAACTGAAAAAAACTTATCTTTTGAGGGCGGAAAACCCCAGGTTTCTTTCGTTTCGCGGCCGCCGGCGTGTTGACTCCGAGATTTTCAACCGAGCCTCATCTGAATTGCTAATCGTAGACGTCGACAGACCCTTCAGGCAAGACGTGTGGGTCAGAGAAAGATATTTCATGGAAGGAATGTTGGTGGAACTGTCATGCACATTGGTAATGCTACGCAAATCAGGCGTAATATAGAGAATTTCCATATAAATATTACGTGTATGATCTGCAGTTTCTTCTAAAGAAAATCTGACAGGTACAACTAATCCCAATATGATATAGATGTTTTAATACATGTGAGTTCAGAATTCTGTAAGTGAATAAGTTAATTGTTGAAATTTATTATTGAAATTTCCAATATTTTATCACGGAACCTAAACAAACACTGTCACATTTTAGTTATAATACAAAGTTTATGTCAATGAATTTATAAACTATTTGCAGCGTGTATTGATAAGATCACAAAGCAAAAAGTGACATTAAATTTCCTCTTTTGTCCAAAAGGCCTTCTGTAATATCTGTTTAATTCTCTAATAATGTTTATATTATTATTATTATTATTATTATTATTATTATTATTATTATTATTATTATTATTATTAAAATAAGATATATCAACGCTTATGGGGGCTAAACGATGTATATTATTAATTCTTAAATGGGCGCGCGGCGAACAGAGTACGCCACGCGACATTACTGAGCTTATCTTTCCTAAAATTCTGATAAGCCCGAACTTCCGACACCTAACACCCTACCTCCAGTTATTGCTCTACCGATTGTGAGTAGTATGTATTTTTCTTTGTGTTGGGTAAGCTGTGTGCGAGCTCTTTTTCTTTTCTCGTGCATCTAGGCGTACTCTATACGCCGCGTACCTAGTTATGGAAGTAATTAAAAAAATTACAATAGAAAGTATGCGTAGCTCTAGCAGCGCACTTCTAGATACAAAGTTTGGAATGGAATCACATTTGGAAGAACAGATAGACGACGACTCGTCAGATAATGAACCGGAAAATGTACAATGGTCCGATCATGACAGTAAATCTGAAGAAGACATACGCACATCACACTACAAGTGATAGCGATCGCAATGAGTTATCTAAAAACAGCGGAGTATACTTTTCTAAAATAATGTTCAAACACAATAGATCGTGTCGTAAGAAACAAGTACAAGAAATAAAAAAGTGCAAAAACACGCCTATGAAAAGCAACTTTTTTAGAACAAAAAATATTTTGAAGAAAATTATTCCCGCAGTATAAACACAAGTGGCTAATAACGTGGAAGACGAACTTCCTGCATTTATTAATTTCATAGACATTTGAGATGAAACAGTTTTGCACACAACAAGCACATCATGCAAATAGCAAACAATGAGCACATCATGCAAAAGAGACTTTCTGGCAGGCTGGAATCTTGTAAATTTGTGAACTATTTTTCCCTAAAAAACTGTAATGAGAAAATGATGGAATACATGTTTAAGTGCAATAAAAACGATCATTTTAAGTATTTATTTACATTTCAGTTGCTCTACATCAATCAAACGCAGTGGCGTACTCTATACGCCGCGCGCTCAGTTACGAGGCTATTGCTCGCGCGCTTACTTAAGGGTTGAAAATAAAGCGTAAGATAGGACAGTGATTTTGTTGTTTAAAGAAGCGTAACATTTTATTTCGGAAATGAAATATTTTTCATCATTTTAAATAATGAAATACCTAATTTATTAATTTTTTATTATTTAGTTTCCTTTTTGCCTAATTTACCTACTTGATTTTTTCCTCACGAATGAAAGTTCTGGTAATTTTCAAATATAACATTGATTTTTTTGGTTAATCAAGATGAGTTGATCTTACAAAAAAAGCAAACATTTTAGCTAAGTCGAGAAAAAGCAATATAAAGAGGTCTTAGAATATATGTTACAAATTTCTAGGGCGTGTGTAACGGTAAAAAGTTATCCCTTTTTACCACTAAAAATATTGTCTGACATTGCAGTTAATATAGTTATTCGCGTATGAACATATACCATTTGATTCTCATTGTCAGGCAACCATGACAATGTGTAATATTTGACAGGTTCATGAAATCTCCTTGATGGCATCAGAACGTGACCTGCCGAACATCTGTGCAAATTACGGTTGCCTGAAAATCAGGGGAAAATCTTTCATGTGTACGTCCTTTATATATTTCCCAATACATATCCATTGGCAAAAAGTTATTCTCGAATATGAACTTACTACACGTTCTGTGCCCCACCGTAACTAACGTGCAAGCTCGTGAATACGTAGTCTGTTCTTTCCTCGCCTACAGCACGGCTTGCCTCGTACCGCCTTGGGAGCGGTAGTTCAGTGATTGAACTGATGTCACTGCAACGTTTCTGACCGGGAGGTCCTAGGTTCGAGTCCTGACGGCGGCAGAATTTTAAAAACTAGCTTTTCAGCTACATCGAATTCAGTCGCAGTCTGGAGGAGAATTCTAGCGGCCGGCTGCTGTGATCGGTAGTTCTCCGCTGTTTCTCCGATCAACACCAGGCAAATACCGGAGCAGTACACTAAGAAACGGGCCACGGACCGTGCGCGATCTGTTCTTCCTCTTCCTTGTGCAATCCTCTCCCCTTACACACACACACACACACACACACACACACACACACACACACACACATTAACATGCACTACACTCCCACATATTCCGAGAGACCGGTCGGAAGCTTAGAGCTTGCCCCGCTGGTGGGAGAGTTCTGGTTAGGGGGAAACCTCGCTAGCCGACGGTAGGTCGACGTCGGATCTCACCATCCAGCGGGGGAAGATCACCATCTCACGAGGAAAAAAACATGCACTACACTTACGGGACTAATGACCTATGATGTTGATGCTCCCGGAATCACTAACAACCAGCCAACTAACCAATCGTACCGCCTTAGCCACCGCAAGCGCGCTCCCAGCTCATATATGCTCTGGGTTGTGAACATCCTCGGTGCAGTAGGGAAGCAGACTGAGATAGGCCTACCGGCTTCCTCGGTTCAGTTCTAGAAATCATGTACATATATGACATAATTTTTATGAGGCGTATACTTAAGTGAGAGTACAGTTTCATCAGAAAACAACACGTATGCAGCTATTTTATTCTCAAGTTGCACCAATCCAGAGATTTTTATCTATTCATTATTTAGATGAGTTTACAAACATGTCAAGTGGAAAGTAAACGGAATATTCGAAAGTTGTATTTAGGTTTTTTTAAAATGTAAATGAACAAAAGTTGTGTGAGGACTCAGCAGGACATCTGAACGTTCTATTGGCATTTCGGTGACTCGACAATTCTTGTATATTTTCTTTGTTTCATGAAGTTACAAGTTACAAATAAAAGTAATAAAATCCTGGTGTTCACGGGGAAACACTTGCCCCTAGGTTTTTTCCTTCTTGAAACACCCTGTTTTCAAAACACACTTGCGTCGAAAAATAAGACGGCTTATATGTACTACATTGCTTAGTATTTTAAAACAATGCTGCAAGAAGTTTGAATGAGATGATCTGCTGATTAAAATGATATGATGGAATTTGTATTTTTGAGGCACATAATTACGATAAATATGCTGTTTCCTAGGGCAAAGAGAAAATGAACTTATGCAATTTTTCAGCCCAGAAATTTCCGTCCTGAGCCATTTTCATGACAATCGCCGTAGCGAACATTGAACCTCTTACTTATTTCTTCTCGTCATAGAAATGCCGAGGAATCGACAAAGGTGATTTGTTTGTAATCTGGTTTCCATGCTAGCCCAGTGTTAAAGTTTTGTGAAATCTGTTTCGAATTGCCTCATTTCCTGCCCGCCCAATCTCTTTTCAATGGTGCTCAAACAGTACGGCTTGAAATTAGCGTACATCCTACTCCCCACACCACGCCTCTTCGTAACGACGGCCAAGGCCTCGAAAAACACTTTCAGGAAAATAGAAAATTACGTTTATTGCTGTGAGCTTCCCATCGTAAGCTACATAAAAAGTAAATTACCTTAGAATTCGGCACATATAAAATTCAGTTTCAAATAAATAAATTATCAAATAATTTTTATACGTCATTGAATAATAAATACCTATTGCATTTAGGACAACTTAATCGACTCAACATGCGAAATAAAACATACATCCCATTTATCCATATAACAATCTCTTAAGTAAAAGAATAATTTCAAAATTACTTTAACTACTTACATTGTTCAAAAGGAAGAGCTGCAAACCACTTGTCGACTATTGATTGATTGATTCGTGTTTCCGGGCGCGTCAACTGCTTTGGTCATTAGTCCCGTTACTGTAGTGCATGCTTTTTCTCGGGAGATGGCGGTGTTCTTCTCTCGCTGAATGGCGAGATCCGGCGCCGACCTACCGTCGGCTAGGGGGGTTTCCCCCTAACCAGGACTCTCCCACCAGCGGGGCACCGCCCCAGCCGGGAAGACTCTAAGCTCCCGACCGGTCTTCCGGAATGTGTGGTGGTGCAGTGCATGTTAGTGTAAGTGTGTGTGTAAGGGGAGAGGATAGGACAAAGGGGAGAGGACAGATCGCGCGCGGTCCGTGGTCCGTTTAGTAGGGAACTGCTCCGGCGTTCGCCTGGTGTTGATCGGAGAAATCACGAAAAACTACCGATCAGAGCAGTCGACCGCTAGAATTCTCTTCCAGAGAGCCACTGAATTCGACCTAGCTGAAAAGCTAGTGTCGAAAATCCTGCCGCCGTGGGGAGTGGGAACCTAGGATTTCCCGGTCAGAGGCGCTGCAGTGACATCAGTTGATGCACTGATCTACCGCTCCCGGTTTCTCAATTCTCAATGCCGTAGTGTCACTGTCATCTCATGCACTGTCAATTCCTCAATTTCTCTTAATCGCTGCCGCATCACGGCCTATGCCTGCCTACTGCTCCGCCTCTACCTTGTGTCAGCCTCGTATGCTGTCTGTGCGCACGGGCCGTGACATACCAGCAGCGTCCCGGTCTCGCGGCCGTGGGTTAAGGGGATACATGTGGTTAGCATGAAGACATCTCCACGCCATATTCTGCTCTTCTCACCGACTGGGAATTGAACCCGGGTCTCATCAAAGAAAGCAAGCACGGTGATCATTGAGCTAATTCGCGAAGTCCGCTTGTGCTACTAATACTTCAACTTTTCTTTCCTATCCTCTTTTTGCTCTCTTGTGTCACTTCACTTACGTTTTCGTCTCCTTGCTCGCTGATTTACAGATTCTCACTTTTTATCAGTTGCCTTACCTCATTTGTTACATGATTCTGATGCGTTACAGTTAGCATTATGAACATTTTTTGAACAATATTTTGAATGTCGTTCATTTTCTTAACTTATTCGCTTCTGTAGTTGTATTAAAGCCTCTTCACATTCCGTTACTTTCCTGAGACATCTTCGCTCCTTCTCTTGTCGACCTAGATGCCTCCTCCAGTCTTCCAACATGCTGCTATGCCCCAGATCTACTTTAACTTCCCCACCCCTTGGCTTCAACCCTTCGTCGCGGCTCTTCCTTCTTCTTCGCCACCCGTCGGTTCACCCTTTCATTTGTCTCCCAAGCCGTCTGCGCGCCGACTCGGCATCGCATCTAATTCGCGTTTCTCTCCCGTCTGTGTCATTACGCATGGAAACCCAGGGCGAAAATTGGAAGGTCTTGGCCAACAAGTGGCCGAGTAGGCCTTTGGGTGAATGCATCATTAGCTTCATTCGACTCATAGTTGCGCATAAAACATATGACACGAACACTTGGGTAATCCCCTTCTTATTTAAAAGACCCAATAAATTTGTGTCTAAAATTGAAACACTTGTACACTTATAATTTAGTAAAAAATAATGAAATATCGATTTCTGTTCTTTATCTAATAAAAATTGTTTTAGGTTATTAGAAAGCCCTAACTGTTTTGGAATATTTATTTGTTGCTTCTTGCCATATTACTTTACTCGTCCAGTATTCGATAAAAATGTTTTGTCATTGTGTACAAACCACGATAGTATATTCAGCATGAACTTTTCATATGACTTCCTTTTAATGAAGGATGCTGAGTGTATGAAACATAAGAACAGTTTTCGTCAGTAATCGTCAGGCAGCCCAATAAAAAATGCTCAACATCTCGTTAAACAGATCCATTTGGTGACGAAGATTCAATTTTTACTAGAAAATAAACGATAATAAAAGGCTACCAGTAACCTTTTGTTTAGATTAACTTTGAACCAAAAACAATGTTGGGCTAATTTCTTTCTCTTTACTCCGGGTCCTCTGATTACATCAAAATACATGATGGAAATATCTAGTTTATTTCTCATCTACAAAATGAGGCGCTGCTGGAGTTTTACTGGAGATAAAATCATCAATGATTCGCTGAGATTCGATGATTCGCTGTGATGAATCTGGCTGAGATAGACATAATGAATATTTGATATGGACAGAAATTACTAATTTAAAATATTACTTAACTGTTACTAATGTGAGAAAGTGAGTGCTGGTGTAGTACCACTAGTTAGAAGATTGTATAAAATCAGAAATGCTCATACTTGGGAAAGCCTTTTCTACCCATACATTAATCATTACACATAAGGAAAGCTGCAACACCTCATGGTGGCTAGACATTGGACATTTAAGATATTTATAAAATATAGAAAAATACAACTCTCTTAAAAATAATTCACCTCACCTCATAGATTCTGTAAAAACATAGGCAGTTAATTATATTTTCTTTCTCGCAATGCCAGAAAGCGCTTCACGCAATAAGCTGGCGGGTGTAATTTCCTCGCGATGAAGCAATCGCCATCCAAAGATTGCAACCACGTATCGCGATTGCTGCAGGAGAAACCTGACACTGCCGCAGAAATTGCCTCTAAAATTGGATTTTGGGGCAATTTGCTACCTTGTAATTGCTTAGCCGCCAACATGCTCTGAGAGACCTGCCAACAAGAAGAGCTGATACTGACTCCCTATTATCTTCAAATTGGAACATTCTCAATGTCAATGTTATTGTCATTTAAAATGTCATAGGGCCATCCACTGATTTTAAAAAACAGATTCTCTCTAAAGAGTCTAGTTTTTTCGACGCCGGTTAATGTAAATCACCTGTGCGATTAAACAAAATAAGCAACTATATAGTAGTGTTTTGGTAGTTTTATTTCGACTCAGCCAATATATCGCTCTCACTTTATGCGCATTTCTAAGGCATGACCAAGTTAGGTGGTTCAGGGCATCAACTAATGTACCTGAAGTGCCTCTGACTGGGAGGTCCTAAGGTTCCACTCCTGCCGGTCGCGGTGGTACGATTTTGGACACTAGCTTCATAGCTAGGTCGAAATAAACACCTGTCTGAAAGAGAAATCTAGCGACCGGCTGCTCTGATCGGTAGTTTTCGTGGTTTCTCCCTTCATTGTCAGACAATGCAGGAGCAGTACCCTAACAAAGGGACCGGGAGCGGTAGCTCAGTGCATCAACTAATGTCACTGCAGCGCTTCTGACCGGGAGGTCCTAGGTTCGAGTCCTGACGGCGGCAGGATTTTCGACACTAGCTTTTCAGCAAAAGCGAAGCTTTTCAGCTAGGTCGAATTCAGTCGCTGTTTGGAGGAGAATTCTAGCGGCCGGCTGCTCTGATCGGTAGTTTTCCGTGGTTTCTCCGATCAACACCAGGCGAATGCCGGAGCAGTACCCTAACAAACGGGGCACGGACCGCGCGCGATCTGTCCTTCCTCTTCCTTGTCCTATCCCCTCCCCTTACACATACACTTACACTAACATGCACTAAACTACCACATATTCCGGGAGACCGGTCGGGAGCTTGGAGCTTGTCCGGGCTGGGGCGGTGCCCGCTGGTGGGAGAGTCCTGGTTAGGGGGGAAACCCCACTAGCCGACGGTAGGTCGGTGCCGGATCTCGCCGTCCAGCGGGGGAAGAACACCGCCATCTCCCGAGGAAAAAACATGCACTACACTAACGGGACTAATGACCGAAGCAGTTGACACGCCCGGAAACACAAAAAATCAATCAAGCAACCTAACAAAGGAGCCACGGACCGCGCGCGATTATTCCTTCCTCTTTCTTGTTCTATGCTCATCCCTTACACTCACAGGCCCTATTCTACCGCATATGTCGGGAGACTATTCAGAAGCTTAGAGCTTTTCCCGGAAGAGGCGATGCCTTGGAAGCAGATGACACCTGATTGCGGAAAACTCCGCTAGCCGACGTGTAAGTCGGCGCTAGATCTCACTATCTACCCAGAAATTCCCGCCAGCTACTGAGCAAATATGTACTACACTTATGGTACTAATGACCTTAACCGTTGACGCGATCGGAAACACGAAATAATTAGTCAAGTAAAGCTGGAAGCGCTGTTGTAGATTCAAGAAGTAATTAGCGTAATTTGTGAACAGCGAGTGCACATCAATTCTGACGGCCGGCTGGCAAGCTAAGGTTCTGACGGCGTAAAATCGGGCAGGTTCATGCACGGTCCAGTACTGCCGTAATTTACGCCCAATTCCGCGTATTCATAACTTTGCGTTTCTCTTAGTTTGTTATAGTTATTTATAGGGGTTAAAGTGACATTTCATTATGCGAGTAGGAAAGATTGCAACACGCAAGCGATAGCCGATAGTGCTAAAAATTAAGCTTTCACTAACATACTCATACCCTCAAAGAAACGCTTTTATTAGTGGTTGTCTAAAAAAATGTATTTTTTCTTCTACGAAACTTAGAAATATCCTTGGCTCTTGGGCTAACTACAAGCCCAATATTTTGGCAGTAATAGATAAACTGTGAAATAACTCCAGTGCAGAAGTGAAGCGTTTCTTAAAATGTCTTAGGAAACATTTGTTGATCTTTTTGTTCGGTGGTGTTTTTCCCCTCCTGAATAACTCTGTTTATTTGCGGATGTTGACTTTGGGTCCCTCGTTTTTTTTTAAATTTGAGAACTTGATACTAATTTTTCGAATATAAGTTTAGTTTATTTCGCTAAACAAAAAAAAGGCTTAATATTTTTTTAAATATTTCTAGGTAAATCTCGTTGAAAATCTTTATACATGATTTGAGAAAGAATAACCTTGACAAATTGCACAAGATTATTTAATTATCCACTCCTTAATAATTGACATTTTATACTAATTTATAATAAATTCGAATTAGTAATTAACACTTCTAAAAATTGCCTGCAGATATATTGTAAATAAAATTGTGCGGTATTCGCTGAAAACTTAGTATTGGAGAAAGTATTCATATCCTTGTACATCTATTGCCAAAATTTTAATGAATTTGACATGCTGGTATTGAATGAAGATGAAAAATTATTATATTTTACCAGCAAATAATTACGATTTGTCAGTTAGTCATAAGTTAGTTATAAACATATTATATTCATTAGTTTTTGGTTAAACAAGAGCTTACTAAAAAATCCATAAAACTTATAAGTAAAAAAATACAGACATTATTCGTTTCATTTACCAACAAAATAGTTTATAGATAATTCCGACACTGCCATTAATTTCCGACGAATTATCACATTTCATATTTTAGATCCGTTTAATACATTTACATAAAACACCTAGATGATATTTTCAGAGTGGCGTATTTTTTTTGGCATTCTTGGCAGATTGGTTTAGCATTCTAAACTAGTTAGTAAATGAACAAAGGGATCTTGTGGACTCTTTGGCGCGAAATTAAAAGTTACATTACACAAAATGACATAACTGCCCTAGATACATAGCGCCATTGCGATAAATATCAAATTTCTTTAAATATAATGTTCCCCTTTACTATTACGGTTCTCGCTAGAACACATACTATATCGCATTCACTTTCATCTTCATGGGTCTTGCACGTTGCAGCCCACTCTAGTGGACGCTATCTCGTACCTGGTGGATGCTACTTGGTGTGCGTTTAAAGCCGACGTCCGCCGCTAGATTGCGCTGTCGTTCGGGATGCCGGCGCCCGGCGCCCGTCACCTGTCAGCCTCGATTCCCCGCCCACTCTACTCCTGTGGATATTCCCAGTAGGCAGCGCTGGCGTCGACCTCGGTGAGTGACGACGGTGGGGAGGTCCTTAGACACATGCGGGGAAATTGTTCCCATTCCAAGGAGTTGGGCGAGGAAAGGGACATGATCTGTCCGGTACCAGGAGCGGTACTGATGTCAATGCTGCGCCTCTGACCGGGATGTTCTCGGTTCGAGTCCTGACGGTTGCAGAATTTTCGACACTTGCATTTCAGCTAGGTCGAATTCAGTCGCTTCCTGGCGGAGAATTCTAGTGGCCGGTTTCTTTGCTCGGTAGTTTTCCGTGGCTTCTCCGATCAACACCAGACGAATGCCGGAGCAGTACCCTAACAAATGGGCCACGGACCGCGCGCGATCTTTCTTTCCTCTTCCTCGTCCTATCCTCTCACCTTACACGCTCACACTTACACTGACATGCACTACACTACCACATATTCCGCAGACCGGTCGGGAGCTTAGAGCTTGTCCCGGCTGGGGCGGTGCCCCTCTGGTGGGAGAGTCCTGGTTACAACCCCACTAATCGACGGTAGGTCGATGCCGGAAGATAACCGCCATCTCCCGAGGGAAAATGCACTACACTTACGGGACTAATCACCTAAGCTGTAGACGCGCCCGGAATCACTAACAACCAACCAACCAACCAATCTATCCATTTGTGAAGTAGAAAGTAGAAAGCTGCATCCTTGGAATGACAAAATTAAGCTGGATGTTAATATTTATGTTGCAAATCAAATATTTAAGAAATTCTAGGGGATAATATTCGTAGAGGCCGCAGTTGGGAACATTTGTGAATTTTTCGTAAGGTTTTCTTAAGGTTAAGGTTTCTTAAGGTCCTTCGGCTACTGGTTCTAAAATTTATGTGAAACTCAATGTACGATTGAAAAAGTGGGTTCCGCGACCGGAGTCGGTACTTGGCTGTCCGGGAGACCCCACGTCCTGGGTACCATTGACGTCTCGGACGTCATGCTAAAAACCTTCATTTCGCCATGAGGAAAGTCGGAGCATGACGGCCGAAACTTTGGCACCTGTTCCTAAGACGCGGCGTCTCTCGGACAGCAAATATACTTAATGTGTGATTATTTCTGAATGGATATTGTGACTAAAAATGATTTATTTTAAGTTGTTTGATTTTATATTAACGATTTTTAGCCATTTCCAAATGGAAAAATTTTGGTAATGACTCAGTAATGGACACACGAGATTCTACCCTCTGAACGTATTCAAGATACATTGAGTTCAAGCAAATACTAGTTCATGTTACATTATTGCTATGTCAGTATGAATGAAAAACTTTCAACTTAATGTTTGTAAATAAAAGATGGAAAATTAATTAATCTTCGTCTCGCCACCAGAAGGTATACGTATCCATACAAATCGACACTAGAAGTTATGTTCTGCAAGTTTTAGGCAAAAGGCAAACCTTTCGGATTTTATGCTGTAAGGAGCCTCTACCATTATCTTCACCGTGGTTGTGTTTTGACGGTATAAAAATTATAACTTTTAATACTAATGTGAAAACTACATTCTTGAATCGGAAGTGAATTTTTTATGTTATATGTTCGATTTTTCCTAACAAATGATAGGAAGTTGCATGTCAGTAATAATGAAATGCTATAAAGACAAATGAACTACCTCATGCCTCGTTTTCTTTTTTGTAAAATACGGTGTGGCATGTTTCCATCCGTAAAACATTTCATTTAGAGGAATTGGAGATATGTTTTAGACAGAACCAGCCAGATTTATTCACAGAAACTTTTCTTACTTAAGTTTAAAAATTGAAAAAGTGCGCTTTTTCAAAATATTAGTAATTTTGGCGTAATTATGAGCAGTATCGTTTGAGTTTGTGTAAAGAGATGACTTAAGGGATACAACAGAAGTGCAATACAAATATTAATATTACGTAAGCGTGACCAGAAAGTAAGTGCTATTGTAGCACGACTAGTTTTTACCAAATGTTAAGATGTTTGTCGTTAACTATTCAATTTTAGTGCTGAGTTGAGAATAAAGGAATCCCCTTTAAAATCCGGTGTCTTCGTAAGAGTCACGATGCATACGACATCCACGTTACTGCCCAACACCTTTTCCGTTCATTGAAAGAAAATACGCCGCTTAGGACGGAAGGTTGAAGGCGGAAATGCATCCGCTTAAACGACAGGTAAAGAAAAGCCCGTGTATTTTACTTTGCGCGCACCCGTGAAACAGTACACCTTCCTTTGAGAACGGAAATGTCAAGGAGGTCTTTGTAAATGTCTAAGAATAAAGACGTATTTACGTATAAACGTCTACGTAAATTATTCAATCAAAAACGTTTCGTTTCCATAAATAATAGAACATGAACTGAAATTTGTTAAAATTATTGGTTTAAACCGAATTCATTGAAATCATTATATAATTTCGTTCTTTTAATTAACGTGCTTTTAATGAACAGTATTTGATCATACAATATTTATTATTTAAAACGTTGTAATATTTTTAAAAACCTTGTTGTATTTGCTTTGAACTTGCTAGTGATAGAATAAGGGCGTAAAGTGCCAGATAAATTATTATAATTAATGATTACATTTTCAATAACTCAATTACATAAATAATATTGTTTTGCGAACAATATGTTTCGTTTTATATTACTTTCATTATACGAAATGGAAAAATAAAAAAGAATAATTAAAAGAATAAGATCTATTTTAATGATTTACTCTAAATTTTCGTAAATTGCATAAGTTTGAATTTTTCGGCGTCTTCCTACAACTATAAAATTGAAGATAGAGATTTTTCCTTCAGGTATAGAATGGTTTATTAATGTTTAAATTATCGTGAAACATATCACAATTCGTACAACTTCTCACGATTCTTACAACAATTGTATGAAAACCACAGATAGTTTGGTTGTATCAAATGAACTTGTGCGAAATGTTAAAATGTACTTGAAATGATTTCAAAGCCTATGATATTGAGGAATTCATTACATGAATAAAGACAGAAAAGTCACATTAGAACACAAGTTACTTTCGATAATAATTTGGAAATAATATATCCTGAATCCTGAAACTCAGGTTTTAGTGTCATATTAACGGGGCCTAATTATTGGAGGGAAGGAAAGAAGTCACGGAAATACTATTCCGTTAAATGAAACATAACAAATGAGACTAGATGCAGATGAAAACAGAATCAAAACCTTTGTGGCATATTGGTAGAAGAACTCTTTATGGGCTAGATGAATGTGATATTCGTTTTTAACAAAAAGTGTTAATTTTACCAAACACTAAAGATGTCTCCATGATTTTTAGTGCTTCTGAATTTCACGCCGTAAATTTTTAATATCACTAAAACCAGTACATGACAAAAGTATCTCGAATTTGAAAAGAGAACGCACCGAAAACAAAAGAATTTGTCTTTGTTTGCAACCTATTAAAAATTATAAGGCCCATGTCATGGATAACATCAGCTTCACTCCATTGCCGGTGTGACATAAAACTGTTACTGGCGGAGTCGGACGCCTTTTCTGTGTAACTGAGAAAAAAAAATGCTCTGTATTTACGAGACCAATTACCTCAGCATTGACGAGCCCTGAAATGCACAAGATAATCAATCAATCATTCTGAACTCTGAAATCTTAGAAATGTTTGAATTTGGGTTTTGTTTGGGAACCGTTTTATAGATCTGCTACCCATATCCTTCCACTGTCGTTTTAAGAGAAGATTATTTTTATTTTATATTTTTATCTCAAAAATATTTTAAATTCCCGGACGAGGCAAAAATAGAGTTGTAGCTTTCCTTTAAAATCGTCCCAGTTTCTGTAGCTGGGACGAAGAAAACCTCAAGCAGGCGGATCTTGCTAGTTACGGTGAAGAGAATATGTCATGTTCGTCTCATGTCGCTCATACCCCCAAGCATGGGAATTTAACTAAGCCCAGGCATGGGGGACACCGAAGTCGGACTACCGACCCAATAACGCCAAATACATACATACAAAAATATTTTAAAGCCAATTTATTTCACAGAAATCCGTGGATCGTAACTAAACAAAACTCTCAACGTCGTTGAGAATTTCTGTCATATACCGCATGACCCCTCGAGATCCTCCTTAAGAAGATGAAGAAAAATATGGTTTTGTTGCGTAGCGTAATGCAAATGTTTGGGAAATCGTTCAGAATTCAGTCAATTTATGATTGAATTATGTTGCGTCGGATGAATTGGATTAGATATAATGCAGTTTTGTCGGAATGCCGACGAGAGAATTGAAAGAGTAGATACTACGCTCGGAGAGAAAAAGAATATGCTGCTGAAAGGGAAGTTGTGACTTGCAGAGGGGACAAACACTAGATTTACACTACATTTACATTGATACACTAGGTCCAGAAAGAAGACACGCATAAATTAATGCGGGGAACTATTGGAGTAGGGGGAATTTCAAATATAACCGCTGTGTTTGCTATCTTTACCACAATGACGTTAGGATCCTGGACCCTTTCCGGTCTATATTTTCTGACGCATTGGGAAACGTCGTTAATACGTCTCCGCAATGTTCTACGTAAAATTCCCCATTCGATAACGCTTTTGGTGATTCAGATATTGTAATGAATGTTTATATTTATTTTTATTTGAGAAATTAAAAATAATTTTTTAGTACGTGTTAGGGAACTTGCATTTTTTTATTTTGGTCAGAGAAATAACTTTTGCTGAGTTCTCAATAAGAAAATGTTCAAAAATAAATAGAAAATATAATACTTAATAATATTGTAAAAGTTAAGAATTTATTGTAAACCATGGAAAACTATTATTTCATTAGTTATGAATCGTAACTACTGACACGAGACACATGTTTTATATTTTATTAGTTTTTCATCGATATCAATTAAAACTTACAGAATATCATTAGATTTGAAGAATAGGAAAAGGGTTTGTCGAACAAAAAATTATTATTATCATCAGTAATGTGTGATTTATTTTGTATCACATTAATATTTTAATTCTTTATTGTATAATAATAATTCATATTCGTTCACATTCATATAATTCATTTGTGAAGTCTCTGGCACATATGGGAACTTAATATTGTAAATAAATAAACAAATAAATTTATAAATAAATGCTTTTCTTCGCTCTATGTACATTTCATGGTCTTTTATAAGAAGCAGCCTATGGAACAGAAATGATTCATTGTATTTGAACCAATTCGTTTTATTTGATGATCTATGTGTTAATGTATCGAAATGTCCCTTGATGGCTTGCAGTTTCACTTCCAGGCAGATTTCTTGAAGTTTTTCCTCGTAGACTCTTTGGCGGTAGCAAATCCATTGTACGTGAACTTGCCACAAAAGATTCCGGGCTATTTTGAAACTTTCTTGTACTTTTAACACTGTGACACCCACAAATACACACGCGACCTCTTAAGAAATCAAGAATCCAGATAAAAAACCGCACTACAAATGTCTGTCGTTGCAATTTATCTTCTTCTCTTTCTCTGTTAAGTTCTTCTAAATTGTGATCGGTCTCGCGACGAGTCCTTAAACCTGAAAAAAGAAGGTAAAGTTAATTCCTATTCATTATTTTTATTTTCAAGTATCCTGTTTCTAAAATTGGAAATCAAGATATCTCGTCCAAAATTTGTTTGTGACATGATACATTACGAACGGAAATGAAAGCAGATAAAAACAGTTTATTTATTAATATTTTATTTTTAGAATATCAAGAAGCTAATAATGGCCATTATTAGAGTCTTAGGCAGCTGATGTTGAATTTGAAATTACATTTCAAAACATTTCTAAGTTTTAAAACTAAATTTATGTACAGCATTTTAAAATTGAAATTGATATTATTATTATTATTATTATTATTATTAGAATTGTTATCTTTATTGTTATAATAATAATTATTAATATTATTACTATTACTAAGCACAAAGATTCAAATAAAAGCAAAAATTAGTATGAATAAATATCAATTTTTGGAATTACAACATTACAATATGAATAATGCATTTAGGATTAGATAAATAATTTCACCAGGCCTATGAGATTTCTCTAAATGTAATGTAAAAAATGTTAAATTAATCATTTTATTACATTATAGTGTGCAAACTTGCCTAAATTTGACCGAAATTGTGAAGAAATCTACAAAAGTGGCTTCATAAACACAAGACTTTTAAATATTATCCTTGTTTGCCAATTCGTATTGATTTTGCCCCAAACATATTTAACCGTGTGATAGATTACAATGTGTTATAATTAAAATGAATAACTTTATTAATAAAATTAGTGAAATTATGAAGAATGTTATGGACATTATGGAATTATTGCTTGCGGGGCGACAGGTGAAGACTTGGCCGAGAACACGAAGAAGAAAACTCAAGATGTCAGATGTCAAACATACGTCAATGGATATCCGGAAGGTTTCCACGGTGTCAAATGTGTTGCTTTGCAGAGAAGATTAAACACTTCTTGAAAAACATCCCTCGCTTACGTTGAATATTGGAGATCGAGAGCTCTAATTATATAAAGACGGTACACGAATGCAGACCACGTCATGGACGCATTATTATAACAACGTTCGGAAAAGAGATAGTTTGATAAACAATTAATAGAAGAATTGGAGTAAATTTAATACTGCAAGGAATAAATCTTATCAAGGACACTATTACGACTTCCATAACTCGAGATAAGTGCTGTGAGTACTAAGATGTTGACAAGTTCTCTTTCATTGTTCGAATGTGCGCATAGGCATTAATTGGTATTTAATAGTCATTTAGGAAATTGTGAATCGAAATTATTGTATAAACATTAGGTTAGGTATTAAGTTTAAAGAACTAAATTCCTACTCGATTCAAATCGGTTTTGTAAAATACACTTGGGGCAAATGAACCCGTAGGCGGATTATACAGCATGATTGATCAAACATATTATAAGTACAAATTCTGTAGCAAAGTCTTACATAGACTCGTACTTCTTGTATTTAAAAAAAATAGAAAAAAATATCGTGAATAAGATTGTATTCATTAGTAGGAAAGCTCAAATTTCTTTCTAAAAAACCTTTAGTGTCTGAAATATAAAGAAGGCGTTATATAAATAAAAGGCGTTATATGAAATATAAAGAAGGCTGGTTAGTGCGTCTAATTATTATTATTATTATTATTATTATTATTATTATTATTATTATTATTATTACTACCAAAACGAGTGGAAGTAGATTGAGTATCTTTCTAATAGATTCCTAAAAGAAATACCTCTGCAAGTCGGTGCACTTGGGTTTGGTAATAACAGATCAAAATTTATACTCAATAAAAATTGTCAATTTGAATGTACTTCATGTTTTTACACCTAAACAAACGAATAATGTGCAGTTATTGGTAATAATGTGAAATATTTTTACGCAAAACCCGGGCAACGCTATGTAGAACAGCTATCTAATAGATGATTGCGATAAAGTGCTTGGATTCTTAAACTAGAGCTAAATAAAATATATTCGATTTTTACTACAAAAGTTGAAAATTCGTAATACGTATGTATTTTTCAATATCAAACAAAATTAAATTCTATATTTTCAGTGAACATTAGTTTGCAAATTCAAAGAACATTAGTTTGCAAATGCAAAAGAACGTGAATTTAAGTACTATTAGAAATAAAAATGAAATATTTCATCAATGCATACCCATTTCAAGAGAGTCGGTGGATGTTTCTGGACGAGATTCCATTGCAGATGCTTCGTCTACTTCCGATTGTGGCCGTGTCCAAAACCGAGAAGAACTGGTATTGGTTTCTTCATCTGTGTCACGGTTGAATCTTTCTTCAGATGTTTCAGAGCCTGTAAGAGAAGCAGAAATTGAACTTCAGATGAAAGAATTCACATAGAAAAATATACGCTGGGAGCACACACAGACGTAAATATAGGTATTATATTAATTCTACAATCCATGATAAGACCCCTGTGCACGTTCGACAGTGTTAATAGAACTGCTGTACATCAACCAGGACAGTATGACATAAACTTCCAGATTTTTTACAAGAACTGATACGGGGCAAAAATGACGGGACGAAATTAACCTCCTGCATTAGTAATTAATAAAAACAACTTCTATGATAAATTTAACCTGCCGTTGGTCCGATTATTTTGTGAATACAAACCTATAAAACCTTTTTGACTGGATATCCTTATACAATAAATAACGATGTGCAACCTTCCAATGTTTCTATCTTGCTCCAGTTGCTTAAATTTTAGATTACGATCGCACGGACAGAGGAAAGTATGTTATGATTTAAATGGTTTGCCAATTCATCTCTATGATTATTATAACTTTTTTTTTCTCTGCTATATGTGCAGAAGCAAAATGTATTTGAAACGTCCAAAATAATTCGAGGTCAAGATTTTGGCGATAAAGTCCATTTTTAAGAACCTTGAGACGAATTTTACCGCGATGTTGGTATTGATGTTAGTATTGATGATGGTATTGATGTTGGTATTGATGTTGGTATTGATGTTGGTATTGATGTCGGTATTGATGTTGGTATTGATGTTGGTATTGATGTTGTTACTGATGTTGGTATGTGTCCGTGTGTATCGCACAGGACTCCAGCAGATTAGGAGCCTTTTTACTTCCTATATTCGACAGGAATAATTTCTTCAGTGTGGTTTTATGAATCATTGCCATTGGTGAAGATGGCCAGGAAGCACACGCAATTTTGACCCCAAACAGCAAAATCGTAACTTTAGCCTAGAAAACGGAAGTTGGAACTATGGAGTTATGCCTGTACGCATCCCCCAGTCCATGCCACACACAAACACTTGTTTTTCAGACTCACGTGGGGATTGTTGGCGGAAAATTAAATCACTGTTTAAATCAAAATTCCAAAAACCGTAAAATTCTTCAAGCTTGTACAAGCTACGATAGAGTGGTCTGTGAAATTGGCCATCACGTATTTTACAAGTCTAAAACGAGGAAACGTTTTAGTCGGACACGAGTTTTTTTTTCGTGAGGAAAAGTACTACAATTCTCGTTGTGCACCGTACATTCGTAAAGCTTTTGTCTACCATATACGCGGCGATATTTTTTAACGTTAATGAACAGTGAAATGTATGTAAGTATACTATAAAATCATATATATTATTTTTTAACTGCGTGAGAAATTAAATGTTTTAGGTGTTTTGATATTTCATTCATTTTAGAATATACAACATCCTTTTTCAATTTCATTTCTTCTCATTCTTCTTGTTTTTTAAATAACTTGTATTCAGATTTATTTACTTACTAACTTTTGAGAATGGCCAACCATTAATAATAAGAGGCTCTTAGAAAAAACTTCTGCAATTAGTTAGAAATTGAATAGTTTTCTTAATATTAGAGAGAAAAGAGAAGGTTAAGGCAGCACAACATCTAATAATTTGAGTCTTTCGGATATCTTGATTTGGGTTTTGCGGTGAGTTGTCGTTTCATTTAAAATGAAATAGTTATCGGAGTAGTCATTGACAATTCTTAATATTCACACAACATCAACAACACTTAGTATTGTTGGCAATGACGACTACTATAATTATTTTATTTATCTCATTTTTTGTGAGGGGTTGCAGCGCTTCATCCAAAACGGAAGAAAATGAAACGCGGGGAGGAATGAAAATGTTCTAAAAATAATTTTGGATGTACGTTCATTTTATGAATATATATTTATTTACTTCTGAAGTGACGTATTAGAAAAATATCACGGATTATTATGAATACTGAAACATTTATTTCGATGTTTTAACGTTTCTCTGGCTAAAGTAGATTATTACATCGCCAAAAAAAAGAGGTCATTCCAATTTTTCAGAATATATATACTATAATTTACATTACCTGGATTCAATGAAGGATACAACACTCGGCCAAGCTTCAGTTCCACAAAGTGCTTGACACACAAACCCATCTCTCCAATTAGAGCTTGCCAATTACCAGATTGTTTAAACTCTTTATCAAAATAGTTAATCGCAATTAAGTCTGCTTCTTGCACATCTTGTGGGCTTTTGGCTAATACATACGCCCAATCATGTAAAAATGCGATTGTGTCGGCATTATTCACTGGCTCACCCGCGTTTAATGAATTACCGGGTCCGATGTATTTTGAACCCGGAAGGGTCATGTGCAATGGGCTTTGTTTAGTTTCTTGAACATACTTTGTATCCTGAGATAAGTTTTTAGCCTGTTCGTAAAACGGTTTTAAATCATCAGAAACTGTCTTCTTCATTTTCACTTTTTGTTTCAGTTCTTTTATCGGAGCTTGCAAAGCCATTTTTTAAAAGTTTTTACTTAAGTTTCTAAATACACAAAATATTGAATTTTCTTGAGCGTAGAATGTGTGTTGATATCACAGTTAACACAAGATCTTTCAATAGTTTTATTAGCACAACTAATAACAAAAAGTTACAATCACTGCGGTCTTGCTGTTTTACTTGGTGGTTAATTGTATTAGCAAAACACTAGTTCTTCTTTGTTTTTGAAGGATACTCCTTGATTTATTCCACTAGAAAAAGCCTTCAAATAACACTACACTGTACCACATGTTCACTGAGAATGAGAGAACAGCGTCTGCTTAATAATGTGAAGGAACACCTTTATAAAAGTCGGGGATGCCCTCCTGGTTCTTGACATTGGAGGGGGAAAAAGGATTTTACCATACGCTTGCGCCCGGGAGTGTAGAGAAAAATACACTGAGCGGAATTCCGAGTTTATGATGCAAGGCGGAACTACTTATCTGCGCCAAATGCGGGTTTTACCCGTTTACCGTTTTCTTCCGTCTGTACTGCTGTGTTTCTTTGTGAATGGAGAGGCAGTGACGTTTTTTAGTGAAGTTGTCGAGAACTGACGTAAGTTTTGTTGACAGTTCACCTGCTTTGATGTGCCGCCTTAAATTGTCTTCGGAATTCATATCTAAAGGATGTAAAGAGGAAAGTCTGTGATTTTCCGATTAGGTTGACGAATGGTTTGGGATGTTACGTTTGTGCCTCGTATGCAATTGACGCCATATCTCATACCTATAAATTTCATACGGTAAGGTGGAAAAATCTTCATATTCGTGACGTAATATTTTTACTCTAATTTGTTTTCCTTTGAGTGGAAATTCAGTTTAGAAGATGGAAAATAACTTTTTGAAAATATTTTTAGATCTACGGTAACTTCGAGTTCTGTGACAATAGTCAATAGGAATATCCTTGACCGAAATAATGTAAGAACATTGCAAATGCGGTTAACAATAACGCTTACATTTCATTTCATTGTTCCGTTTCACAACATTCAATAGACACTACAAAAGGGTAATGTAAGCCGTAGAAATAACTTGTGTAATGCTGTGAATTGACTCCTTAAAGCAAATATGTTCGTAATTTATATCCCGTGTAAATGACCACGAAGTTAAATGTATATTAATTTATTAATTCACGTAATAAACCCGGATATTGTTTGGAGAATGGGGAATGAAGAAAGAATAGGAATAACATACAAAATTCATTCTCAACGTACACAATACATTATTCAAGATTCTAATTTTGAATAAATTCCTCGCAGCTACTTTTGTCATTCGACCTTTCTTTTGTCCAATGTTCTCTTTGTACATATCGGTCAGTAGGTTTTCGGGTCATAACACAACGAAATTACTCATCCTGTTCTTGTTTCATACAAAGGAGAAGCATTTTCTTAGTTCAGTTACTATTTCATAAGAATACATTTTGTTTGACGGAAAATAGATTAAAAAACGCACTCAGACGGCAGTGGTGCAGATTGCAACATTCGCATCAGAAATTTTGAATACTAAGATTATATTTAGACTAGGCAAAATTTTATTTTACTATTGAAAAAAACATCATAATAACCACCAAAATTGACAGAAGAAACGATGTGGACACTTACTATATTGTATATCTCAGAATCTTTATTACTAACTTCTAATGCGCGCAAAAATTGAAATAAAAGTAGGCAGCCCCCAGCCGTGTGAGAAGTGTCTATGGATTCGTTAGGTACACAGGACCTTGGCTGAAATGCAAAAACAAACAAATACTTTCAATTTGTACTGAAAAATGCAAATATTTAATCATGTGAAACCGCTTATTCTCATATTGCATGTGCCGGAGCAAATTTGCATGCTCATTGGCTTACTGTTTACAACGCAGCTGACGTAATATGACAGCAGGGCTTCAAAGAAGAGGCCGCCCGTCATTAAATATTTGCTTTTCACGTGTTGCGGTATCGAACATAAACTTCTTTGGTATAAGTATATATTTTGTATTGTTGGATTAAAAAATAAAAATATAATTGGCCAGCACCTTCATTCACAAAAAAAGACAGAAATGCCGAACAAGAAGAAATAAAATTTAAAAAATCATCAGAGCTCATTATTGTACGAAAGCAAAAGTTGCAATTTCAAGGTAACCTTAAAGGAAACTAGTGCTGCTAAAACTGCATGTACTTTCGTATCTTTAGTAATAGTTACGAAATACTATTTATACCACAATTTCTCTCCGAATTAACACATCTGTTATCATGTTTTGTAAAAGTCATTACCAAGGTTGGACAAAATCCTTTAAATTTAGTAATAAATATTTCGCAGGAATACTTCATAAATATTTAAATGCATACACAAAATACATGAAGACTTGATGTGCTAAATACATACGTATATACAATACTTAAAATAGTCAAACTTCTGTCCTACACTAAAATATATACTAATTTTGTATTGTACATTTTATATTGCAACTATATATTGAAATCGTCAATTACAGTAAATTAGTAATTGACAACTACATAGAGAATTTATAATAGAATCCATTCAAGATTATGTTATAAAAATTTCAAAAAACCTTTATGATATATTACCAGAATCCCCAGCTACAGCAACTTACCATCTAGGGAAGAGTTACAGACAACCACAGAGAATCCACTCACGCTATCGTAAAGACATTTTCAAGCCTCCTTAACTATATGAAATATAATCTTTATCTGTCTGTCTGTCTCTCTCTCATTCTCTTTCACTCTCGTTCTCTTTCACTCTCTCTCTCTCTCTCTCTCTCTCTCGTACTCTCTCTCTCACTCTCACACACATACAACAGCACAACTTGTTCATTTTTCTTGTTATTGAATTGACACTTATGCTTGAGGATGGTTCATCCTACACGTTTATTGAAATCATTTATAAACGCCCTTGAAATGCCGAACAAAAAGTAATAAAATTAAAAAAATATTAACAATCATAAAAATTTCTGAAAAAAAAAATCTGGGAACTTCACAGGAAGTTTCTGGGACTTTTCAAAATGTTCTTAAAATATTCCGAAGTTGTAAGTACAATTAGTAACATACTTGTTATGTTTACATTTTCTGTCACTAATCTATGTACTTAGGACATTTCATTTGATCAAAAAATACGCACTTTCTTTATATTTTCACAATTTTTGTGCCACCTTTTTCACAATGAAAATATGACTTCAAAATATCATAGACGTTTTGTTTGCAAACTCTCACTTGAAAATTTTAGGCTTTGAAGAAAATATCGTTTGAGCATATCAGAACTTGCCCAATTCTGAACATAAGACCTTTGAATTTTCGAGCAAGTTCATAAAAATAATTTGAAGGACTCTAATTTTTTCTCCCTACTTTGAATTGAATCTAAAGTTGAAATTTATGCTGGACTATGGTATTATAGAGATCTTTGGCGCGTGCGAGTTTTATCCTCCCCTCCCCCATCAGTGTAAGTTTTAACTAGTACACTTCTTAGTTTTGTTATTTTAAATTACGGACTGCCTTATTCCATATTTAGCATATATAAAATAGCGAAAAAAACAAGTGAGGGGTAGTTGAAATGGAACATATGTTTTTGGCTGTAAGATTTGTGTATATTTATCTTGATATGTATTTTTAACGTGAAGGGAAAGAGTCCGTTCAGCAACATTGAATCTATTACTTCATACAAAGTTGACCACAAAATCTCCACGACAAAAGTTGTAACAAACAATATGTTTTTTTTTAAATTTCTCCCTGTTCGACAAGAATGTCTTTCAGGATTTTTCACACTACAAATTGACATGACTGTTGATTTGGATCTCACAGGGAACCTGATGAAGGGATTATTGACAATATTATGTTAAGAATATATATTCTATTAAGATAAAAATTTTAATTAGATATTAAATTTTGTTTTCAAATAAGGGAGAAAGTTAATAAATATAATGTAGTTTATGTGGGATGGAATTTATCTTTCAGAAATCTTGAAAGTATTCGTCGAGGAAATTGATATGATTGGTCTAGATTAAAAGTGTGTGTTTGTTGCAAATCGTCTAAGGAGTTGAAGAACTTTTGGCTGTGATAAATTATTCAAGTGGGAATAGTTTCAATTTTTAGTTCATTGTTTAATTGTGTGTTGGGAATGTATCATGGAGATTGAAGAATTTTACGGATGAATTTATTCTGGAGTATATGAATTTTGTTAAGGTGAGATTTGACCGCAAACAATATGTGAATGCTGTTTTTGCAAACGTGTTTATGTTTGTGGACGCTCGGGCGTACACGTAATAGTTTCCAGCTGAGTTGGTATTGTGGTGTTGCAAGATGGGAAAAGATGTGGAATGTAAGATTATCCAACGGCCTTACGTCACAGAGCGATGTTTTCCGTGCGCGCATTTCTCTACAATTGGCATTGGTTTAAGTGAATTGGACGGTAGGGTTTTTCCTACTATGAAAAGGAATGTTTACGTCTTCGAAAGAAAGCATGTCGACAGTAATATTGTGGACATAAATCTTCTATCTGTATGGTACAGGAATTTCAGAAAGATAAAGAAATAAAATCACAAGCAGTGTTACAGTTTACAATCCCTTGCGAGAAACGGTATATGAAAGTAAAAATGCTTACATTAGGCTACACATATATTTCCTAAATTTGTAAAATATTACAAATTATACGGGTAATTTTATTCAAAAAGCTGTTGGAATTCATTTTTTTAATGATATGTATAGTCCATGCACAACAGAACCAATGTAATATCACTTTTTAGACTGTACCTTTTTATGTGTGCCTAGATGATTGTAAAATATTTACAAATATATTTTACAAAATAAAAAAGAACTTTTCAATTTTATAAAAAAATTGTTTATTGAAATGAGTATGTATGTGAGGGAAATTTTCATATTTATCGGAACATACTACTAATATAAAAAAAAAATAATTTGAAAAACATGAAAGTAAACATTTTTTTGTTATATAACAATAATATTTTAATAAAACTTATAATACAAATAAATGTGACATTTTTCATGTAAACGCTCTTTATAATGAACTTTGAAACATTGACCATTTGTATCTTAATAATTTTTCTCCCATTCGTTTTCTTACCAGTAATGCAATCAGAGTTACTTTAATATTAAAACACCAACTTGATAATGAAGAATAGTCTCAAAATTAAGTCACTTTACTGCAAATGTCGTTGAATAACATAATTACAGTTAGTCGTAAATACGTCCTAAGGTTTAGTTTTCTTTCCAATATTAATTTTCCAGGAATTGTATATTATCAGAAAAAAACGTACTTTCTTTCATATTTTATCAGCTTTTCGGTCCCTAATAGTAATATGTATTTACAATCATATAATGAACTACTTTGACTGCGCCGTACGATTCAGACGGCAGCCCCACATATTATCCGGTATGCCATTACCGTCCGGCTAACACGTCCCACACCCCGGCCAGTTCAGTCCACTGTGTGAATTCGGCCCAACCATTCCGTTACGCCAAGTTCTTCCACTTTTTCCGATATTCATACTTTCCCATTTTGCTACCCCCTCCCACATCGGCCTGACATTTTCATTTCGTTCCTCTCGCTCCATATTCTCTTTCCTGTATGTTTTTTTGCATGTCCGTCCTTCTGTCTGTCTGCCTGTTCATCCGTCTGTCTGCTTGTCCGTTCGTGAGCCTATCCGTCTGTATGTCTGTTTGTCCGATTGTCTGTCTGCCTGCCTGTCCGTCAGTCTGTCTGCCTGTCCGTCCGTCTGTTTGCTTATCCGTCCTGCTGTCTGCCTGTCCGTCCGTCCGTCCGTCCGTCCGTCCGTCCGTCCGTCTGTCTCCCTGTCCGTCTGTCTGCCTGACCGTCTGCCTGTCTGAACCTCTGCCTGTCTGTCTGACCGTCTGCCTGACTGTTTGGTCGTCTGCCTGACCGTCTGTCTGCCAGACCGTCTGTTTGTCTGTCTTTCTGACAATCTGTTTCTGCCTGACCGCCTATGTTCCTGACCGTCTGTTTCTTTGCTTGATCATCTGTCTGTCAGCCTGACCGTCTGTCTGTCTGTATGTCTGCTTGGCTGACAATCTGCCTTTCTGCCTGACCATCTATCTTTCTGCCTGACCGTCTGGCTGTCTACCTGACCCCCTGTCTGTCTCTCTTCCTGACCGTTGGTTTGTTTGCTTGACCGTCTGCCTGTCTGCTTGCCTGTGTGTGTGTCTGTCTTTCTGTTTGCCTGACCGTGATTATGTCTGTCTCTCTGCCTTGCTGCCTGACCGTCTGTCTGTCTGCCTGACCCTCTTGTCTCTCTGCCTGACCGCCTATCTGTCTGCCTGTCCGCCTGTCTCTCCTTCTGACCGTCTGTCTGCCTCACTTTCTGTCTGTCTGCCTGCCTGACTGGCTGACCGTGTCTGCCTGACAGTGTGTTTCTCTGCCTGACCGTCTATCTGATTGATTATCATTTTTTCTGTCTGCCTGTCCCACCGTCTGTCTGTCTGTGTGCCTGAACGACTGTCCGACTGTTTGTCTCTCGCTACGACCGGCCACGGGATCGGCAAAAAAAATGTACTTTATTCCTTACAACTGCGAGAGTTTTGGATCCTGATCTTAGTTGCATGTTTTCTCATATTAATATACGATGAATTAATGCTATTGACATTATACTAACCAGTCCTATAATTACACGCCGCTGTATCGTGTGGCCCTGCATCAGATGTAATTAGCGTGTCGTACAACTCGGCGTGACTGCGTATTGGAGCGTTTGTTAGATCCCGCGTATTGACGGGCGGTTGAATGGGTGGTGCCCTCTGCCATTAGATGGTCGCGGCGGCGCCTTTCACGCGCTAATTGGCCGCTTGGCGGCGCCGTCTCCGCGCGCTGCCTTTCGCCCCGCGGGAGACGAATAATTCGTGGCATTAGTCCGTGCGAGCGGATGAGCTGCTTTCAGACGGCCTTGCGTGGGCGCGGAGGCGACGGCTGTGGCTTTGAGGTGAGAACGAGCGAACCGGGTAGCAGGAGGAATGATGGGGCGGTTTTTCTGCGGCGGAGATGAAGATGTGTTGGCATACCGTGTTAAAGAGAGGTTGTACTGAAAATGTATGAGTGTATGTGAAAGGGGCAGTGAAAGTGAGAAAGAGAGAGGAAGGGGTGGAGGGGAGGAGAGAGGCGGGAGGGAGAGAGAGAGAGACGGGAGAGAGAGAGACGGGAGAGAGAGAGACGGGAGAGAGAGAGAGACGGGAGAGAGAGAGAGACGGGAGGGAGAGAGAGACGGGAGGGAGAGAGAGAGACGGGAGGGAGAGAGAGAGAGAGACGGGAGGGGGAGAGACTGCAGACACCCACCCACCCACCCACCCACCCACACACACACGCACACACACACACGCACACACACACACACACACACACATTCATACACACTCGCGCGGGCGAGTTGAATTTTTTACTATCGTGGAAATGAACAATCTCAAAAGAGAGAAGAATAGGATTCAGTGATCACAAATATCAGAGAGAAAGTAAGAACACCAAGTAGATGAATAATAAAATGCAAAATTTCCCCTGTTATAATAAATGTGGTGCCTTTTAACCTCATTAATCATTTGCTTGTTTTTTAAATCAATACTACGAATATCATTCTAGTGATTCAGATAATCAGTAACTTGAATAGAAAATTAATATTTTCTGGAACGTTTCCTTATTCTCAAAATTTTTATTTATATATTGATAAAATGGTGTTTTGTCAATATATCGTGGCTCAAAGTTTTCTCCTTCTCTTTTCTTTCATTACAATTTTTAAAACGTCAATTAATCTTTCTTCACTAATGTAATTGCACTATTGTAACATTAATTAAACTGAGCCTTCTAGATGTTCGTATTTCTTATCTTCAACATTGAAATAAAGTATTCTTATATAGTAGACTCCGGTTATAGTGAACGTCTGGGGAATAACCTGTTTGGTTCACTATATCAGAGGTTCACTATTACCGATGATGTCAAAATTAAATAAAATTTCTCCACAATGATTAATTTCATTAATACAAAGAGACAGCAAAATTCATTAAAAGCACGAACTGAAAATTTCAATATCTTTATTTGTCTTTAACAACAAACAATTATTTTCAGTTGTTTGCTTCGTACATTTTTAATTAGTAATTTCTGTAGATTCTTCTCCAGAGTTCGTTCCTTCTTCATATTTGATTCTGCTTTGTCTTCTGTCTCTAAGTATCGTAAAACAGTCTTGACACCTTTCAATGCCTCTTGCATTGTTGGAACACTGTTTCACTCTCCGAAAACCCTTTTATTGACCTAATAACATACGAGTTCCAATTAATTTCCAGGACGTATTTCCTACGTTCGCTATAGCCGAGGTTCAGTTTCACTTAAACTGAATCTTACTGATATTTTTAATGTACAAGTAAGTGAAACGGAACAAGTGACTGAAATGCACTATAACCGAGGATTCACTATATACGAGTTCACTATAAGCAAAGTCGATTGTATTTGCTTTATTTTAATCCTTTTTATCATAAATATCTAATCTTTATTGGTCTAGATTCGTGTGTCATTCGAACGACTAAAATTAGACATCGATGGCATGGACAGCGAGTCGGCGGTGTCTTTGAATGATGGTCTGCAGAGGACTATCGCTTTGTCGCGGACACACGCGTGCTTCTTATCCATAAATCCCACCAAAGACGAAGAGAGCATCGAGGAGCAGGAAGTCACCCATCGCCGGAAACTAATGGCCTCTGGATTCGGAACACGCTCCGAGACATGGTCACGCTTCCAAGTGCTTACTCCGTGTCTTGTGCGGGTATTTGGGTGACTACGTTGTACAACACCGAGATCGTCGTATATGAAATTTGTTCACCTCGTAACTCATATTAATTAATAATGAGAAGCAGTGAAATCGTAGCGTTAGCTTAAACATTTCGAGCAAAAAAATAATATATTTCTGCTTTAAAAATAACAAAACGCGTTATCAAATGTTCTTAGTCGTACTGGTAACATTTGTTTCACGGTCGTTAAGTTGTCAAAGATCACAATCATCAGGAAGTGTGCTCGTAAATAATGTCACTCTTGTTGAAATTTTTTCTAAGAGAAAAAAGGGATTGCATGCTTCCAACATGCGGATCCTGCATCTGTTGTGAATAATACACATTCAGAGTGGTTGCTCATGTAATTACGCAAAGCGTCTTTTCCTGCTACTTCACTTGCTTACTAGATTGCGCTGCATACTAGACATTCTGTACTTGTCTACTAGACTGCGCTAGTACTACTCAACCACTTCTAGGTAAGTAGTTTCTCTGTAATCGATTTGCAGTTCGCGGTTTTGCTCCTTTGAATTGTGAACGTTCTAGAACGGTGTAAGTACCATCTTGACACGCCAGACTTATATCATGGAAGTCAGTTCGTATGTCGTTGCAAGTACGCTAGTCTGTAACCGTTGGTTATATATGAATATTATTTTCAAAAGACTGAACAGGAAAACTCCAAATTTCGCCACTTAGCTCTTGTAAAAAAATTAGGCTCAATATTTGAGAATCATGAACACCAGAAGCCCTTCATGATTAGCAGAGGCAGTGATAACAGAAGGCGATATTGACGGGCGCCATTCGTTACATAAAGTTAGTATAAACTAAGAGTAAAGCGTTACTATAAACTAATAATATCATTTACGGCTGAAAAATGCATTGTGAATAGTTGGTACATTTATGTAGCACGTGAATACTCTGAATTCAACGGCAAAAGCTGCTGTTGTTTAAACGTTTGATATAAAAGAAATAAATGTATTTTTCACGTTTAGTTTAAGAACTTTTTAAATGGTAGTTGAAGTATAACACAAATTGTCATATAATATAGCCATTAACAATACCCAGAGATAGTTAATGCTGCTGTAGCACTACTAGTTTAATTACATATGCAAATTCTGATGTACTTGTAGGTACAAATATATTTTTCAAATACTCACAGATACATCAGAGTTTATATATATGAACATTTATTTTGTTACTTTGGCGGTTAGTTTCTGTTATAAAACAGTACGTGAGTAGACAAATTCGTTACTTGGTTGTTATGTAGTTAGAAAATTAATAACAATTATTTTATTTCCCATATCTTTGTGTTGAAAGCCTACTTTTAAAACATGTAAAAGTTAAGTGGCTAATTAACATCACTGCCGATAGCCCACTTATGCTGAAGATGATAAATGAAGCACATACGAGAGAAATATCGACACTTCATTTCATACTAAAAATGTTCCTACAATTTTCTATCTTTTCATAAATAGTTAACTCTATTCAATGTATTAATTTTTTTAAGCGTAATGACGTTAGCGGTGTACTGTCCATATTACAGAACTAGTGGAGCTACAGGAGCCTTGCATTATTTATAAATTTGGAATTTTTGAAAATTCAGAGAGTTCATTGAAAATGAAATTCGCGCCATTATTTAAGGATCCCTTATTTTTATTGAAGAAACTGGAAGAAAAAAATGGGAGCTATTTTTGAGAAAATATTTTTTATAAATAACATTGATTTCAAGCACAAATTACGCTAAAACTACTCGTTTCTACAAAACATTATACATGTCATTTTTTATAGAGCTGATATTTTACACTTTGTTTAAGGAAAAATCTCTATATTGGATTTTGTAGTTCTTAAATGTTAACTTTTTGCAATTTTCAAAAATTCGGCAAGTTCGCCATAGAATGGAACGGGCACCAATTGCTTACAAGTAACCTTAAAGAAAAAAATTGGAGAGAGTTTAGGGAAAATTTGTTTAAAAAATTAAAATTACCTATATTTTGAGCAAAATTACATGGAAACTACTCTTTGTTATCGAGAAATTGAACCATAAGAATAAGATCTTGACAATATTTCAATATCTGCACTCGAAATAGATATAATTTATTTTGGCAACATTGTAAACAGAACAGTGCATTATTGATCACGTCCAATTATAATTTTTAAGTAAACGTAATTTAATAAGTTGGTGAGATATATTTTTTGCTCGTAGTGGGAAAGTATATATTTAAAGATTTCCAAACTTGATAATAATGCGCGATTCCGGAAAAACTTACCATTTATTCTGTAGCGAATTGCATCGAAAAAGTATCTCCACTAATTGGAATAAGCATTTTGGAGCCATTCTTCTCGTTACACAAACATGGTTGTGGCAGGCGACTGACTCGATTTCTTTAATGAAGTTACTGCTCCGTTGGCTTCACTCAATTTGGAAACCTCGTTACAGCCAGAGCTTGTGTGCAAGATGCTCTGGCCCTTCGCCAGAAACACGACGATCTGCGGTTCAGAGGGATGTCGAGAAGGAAACAGGCGGCTCTGTGTAGAGGCGACCGCGCAGCTGGGATGTCTGCTGGCCTTCCGTCTGTTTACTGTTTTGAACTTGTACTTTCTGAGATTTGCATAATTTCTAATATCATTATACATTAATAATTCATCATTAAATTATTCATCATTAATAATTAATATCATTATTCATACAAGAATAAATGAAGATATACTGCTGGGTTGTTATATGTTTTTTCTTTTGATTTTTACAACAATAAGTCCCTACGAAGGATATAAATTTACACATCTTGTTAATAGACGTAAGTGAATCAGAAGTGTACTCCTAAATGCACTTGGCAGTTTTATGTTATGTGTACAAAATGCGTAGTATTAGTGGTGAAATAAGTAAACAAGTTTGAATCTCTGTTCGCCTTGGAGTTTTCTTAATGTTTTTTGTTTTTAACAAACACTTAAAAATAATAAAATGTTTACCCACGCACCGAATTGGGGCTTAATGATGATACATACCTAGTTCAGATCCTGGCGTTCAAAGTGAGATTCGAGTGTGAAGATATTTTCATTTTGTATGTAGTGATTAACATAGAGCGAAATGCTTACACAGATCCAACTAGTGTATTTAATTACCTCAGTTATTCAGTGTTGAATTTTGTTACGTATGTTAATCATGCATGTCCATGTCGCGGGCATGGTCACTCACTTTCTGGAGTTTATTTATTTATTTATTTTACGTCAAAAAAACAGTTAAAAACTGCGTATGACGTGCTATGGGGAAAAGTGAATTGTGTGCACATTTTCAAAATTCTGTGATCCATACACTAAGTCATATACTACTTAAATTTTGAATTTTTGAAAGGGAGAAAAAAAAACCCACTTGAAATAAAATCTATTTTCAAGGATAAACAAGCAATAAATTTTGAATTTTGAAAGGGAGAAAAAAACAAAAAAACTCCCATGTAAAAAATCTATTTTCAAGGGTAAATAAGCAATAAATTTTGAATTTTGAAAGGGAGAAAAAACAACAAAAAACTCCCATGTAATAAAATCTATTTTCAAAGATAAATAAGCAATAAATTTTGGCTCTTATTACTTCCTGCCGCGACAACATGGAAACGATAATTTGAAAAATTGTATTTCCCACTGAATTCTAGAAGACGTGCACAGAAAATGAAGTTACATTTATGTCCAGAAGCAAAACAAGGGCCATCTCAGCATTTGCTCAATGGATCAGGGAAACTGGACGAAAAACCTGATCGAGTTCGCAGGCACTAAGCCCAGAGCAACTCTTCCTTGATTAAAAAATGAGTTGTACTAAATGTTTCGGAGTGGCGGTACGTCACTGGATAACTAGCCCTCGATAGTTTTCTGGAAAACTCTTCAGAGAAGTCAGTTGACCATCCCTGTTGCGAAAGTCTATTTCCTTTACTAGCAAAGAAATGATTAATTAAAATGAAATAAATGTCATATTTTATGTTGTCATTTAAAAGTAAAACTAAACATTTTTAATAAACAAGATCTTTGTTTCGTAATCACGAATACTTAAGAGTGTAATAATTGTTTTAAGTTACTATGTTCAGGAAAGGAAGTTTAACAAAGATTCTTGTCAGACCGTCCCTATCAATAAGAGAAACATTATTATTTTTTCACATTATTGGTATATTATTTAAATAAATATAACACAAAAGGAAAACAAGCAAATATTTGGCCATTCAAATGCATTCCTGTCATTTGTCGAAAATGCTGATGCAACGCAGAATTTAGTAAAAGGAAAGTAAACATAAAATAAAGTAATAATTACTAAAGTGTTAAAAAAATTCAAATCTTGGTTATTTGATAGAAAATATCAGGCAAACATATTTTCGTATGATGCCACAAGTCTTCTGCGTGTCTTTACTCTCTGCGCTTACATTACCCGCTTCAGTGTGTACGGAACACACCCTTCCGCAATGGGGGGGGGGAGAGGGATGAAGGGAGCGTTAGGGGGAAGTTGCCTGAGCCCTCAATGGCACTGGGCAGTCCAGACTGGCAAGCAGCATGTGCGGGTGCAGTTTTTCATGCCTGAGGTAAGTACATGTTGCGTTTCCTTTATTTGGAAGAAAATACCGGGAGCGGTAGCTCAGTGCATCAACTGATGTCACTGCAGCGCCTCTGACCGGGAGGTGCTAGGTTCGAGTCCTGATGGCGGCAGGATTTTCGACACTAGCTTTTCAGCAAGGTCAAACTCAGTCGCTGTCTAGAGGAGAATTCTAGCGGCCGGCTGCTCTGATCGGTAGTTTTCCGGGGTTTCTCCGATCAACACCAGGCGATGCCGGAGCAGTACTCTAACAAATGGGTCACGGACTGCGCTCGATCTTTCCTGCCTCTTCCTTGTCCTCTCCTCTCCCCTTACACACACACTTACATCAACATGCACTACTCTACCACATATTCCGGCAGACCGGTCGTGAGCTTAGAGCTTGTCCCGGCTGGGGCGGTGCCCCGCTGGTGGGAGAGTCCTAGTTGAGGGAAACCCCACTAGCGGACGGTAGGTCGACGCCGGATCACGCCATCCAGCGGGGGAAGATCACCGCCATCTCCCGAGAACAAACATGCACTACAGTTACGGGACTAATGACCAAAGCGGTTGACGCGCCCGGAAACACGAAAAAATCAATCAATCGAAGAAAATATTTTTATGAGACGTACTGAAAGAAACAGTAGAGACAGAATGCAGAAATAAGTAGGTGAATAGGATTTTAGTTTTCACTTTATTTGAATACTTGTTGGAAAAAATAATACAAGGAAAACAATATCTTATTATTGATACAACAATTATTGTTTTACATTTTATGACGTTTCGATTCTTTAATTTGGAACCTTCTGCAGATAATTCGTTGTCCAAACCATCGCGTCAACACATGAATTGTATCGATTCAAAAATCATTCTCTAAATTGTTTGTGATGCCCACGAATGAACAAAAACAAACTTAAGTAGTTTTCTGCAAACTAGAGCTGCAAATATTTCAATAACTTGCCTTGTGATTCGAATAACAAGTTCTGTGGGTCTGACAGACTACGATGATTTAACACGTGAGTGTTTGCCTAGTTTCAGTTACTCAAAATGTACAAATAATCTTGTACATATTCCGTAAAAATATTTACCAAAAATAGATACGATAGGAACTATTGAAATAAACTAGGTAGTGCTTCGAAGAATATTAAAACATCTTTAATTTTTTTTGCAATAATTATAACTAATCGTATATAAATGAGGTATGGCGAAGAACGTTATTGTGGATATGGTTATTATTGTGATAACAAGGACAATTAAAGTTATATATGAATGAACAAAGGCTGTACTATCCCAGATCTTTTGGCAGTGCGACATATGGTGAAAGTAATTTACCTATTCTCAGTTTTCACTGAAGAGGCATGAATCGTGCCGTTTAAACAAACTCAGATCTAGTCCGGCTTTGTAACGTATTGCCGCTTTTCTCTGGCCTTCTTAAAGTTGGCCATGCTTGAAGCCTTATTCTAACTACGAACACACACATACATACATAACACAATATTTACAAGTTGGTTCATGTAACATGTAACTTTAATCATAAAAAATATATTTTTTTAACTTCGCATTTTTTACCAAGTTCTTTTATCACCTTCGTCGTTTGAATTGACTTTCAAGTAATCTTTCATACTTCCTTTTCAGTTTTAAGTAGTACTGCTTCAAAGGAAGCGTGAAATCATTAAACCTTTTTCTTTGCTTCCGGCGTCGACGTCGTCTTTCATAGCTTAGGCGCGTTGAAAGAGCTCGCTTCATGGCCGGAGGGAGCGAAGTCGGTAATCTGCCTCAAATCAGCGCAAATCAAAGGCCCGGGCGGTCCCAGCACACAAAGGAACTTTAGGAGGCACTGCCCGGTATTGATTCTGCGTTTGAAACAATGTTCCAGGGTCGAGCGAAAGTACCGGGTGGAAGGGGGGGGGCGGCTTGCTTTCGTATTGTGCTGGGGGGAAGGGGGGATGAGGAACTGCGCCCTTCATCCTTTACCCTCGAGCCACGGAGTTTACGACGGACTTGGCGGATGTCCCCTTCGCTGGGCCGAAGGGTAACACACGCGAGAAGGAAGTGCGACGAGCGCAGGCGACCAAGCGATGGAGAAAAGCGTGCTGACTGGGATATTGGTCACGCGCTTCCGAGAACACGGAAATATTTGTTTTATGTCTTTTTGGTGAAATCACGTATTGTTAAATGTGCTGGTAACACGTTGTTGTTACGTGTATAGTCTGCAATAAATTGACGGAATGAAAAATGAGAAAACAAGGGAGCTTAAAACAAATTATACGTGAGAAAAGAAATGTGGAGGAATCCCTGATAGCTTGATATTCGGAGGACCAACAGACTGTACGCGACTGATACACTTAACACAGAAAATTAATTGAGATGTATGGTATTGCATATTTGGACGGAAAATGGTGGGGCAAAAAATAACAACATTGATGTAATGGAAAAAAGAACAAAATTATTTAATCACTAAAAATAATGAAAACAAGCAATGAACAATTCTACATAAAATGATTAAAAATAGTGATAAAAAACATCGAATTAAAACTTGTTATTTTAAATGTACAGTACCTTGAATTGAATTGAAAAAATGAAGTGCACTTAGGGCAGAATCAATTCTGATGCATCAGAAATAAATTTGAAATAAAAGACCGGTCACTTATCCGTTGGAGCTCTGAAGACTGATGACCTTCCGTGCAGCGGCGGATGAGCCGAAGTGCGTTGGATGAACCATTTACGTGTAGCAGCAATAGGCTGTATGGCAGGGGTGACGCCAGAGTTGCGACCCCAAATGAAGTGTTGAAGAGCAGCAAGAGGCTGTATGGCAGGGGTGGCGCCAGAGTTGCGATCCCAAATTTAGTGTTGAGCAA
The DNA here is from genome assembly GCA_011170035.1 of Teleogryllus occipitalis. Lineage (NCBI taxonomy): Eukaryota > Metazoa > Arthropoda > Insecta > Orthoptera > Gryllidae > Teleogryllus > Teleogryllus occipitalis. Next base: position 25,195 of record BLKR01004061.1, on the reverse strand, counting down.
CAGCAAGAGGATGTGTGGCAGGGGTGGCGCCAGAGTTGCGATCCCAAATTAAGTGTTGAGCAGCAGAAAGAGGCTGTATGGCAGGGATGGCGCCAGAGTTACGACCACAAATTAAGTGTTGAGCAGCAGCAAGAGGCTGTATGGCAGGGATGGCGCCAGAGTTGCGACCCCAAATTAAGTGTTGAGCAACAGCAAGAGCATGTGTGGCAGGGGTGGCGCCAGAGTTGCGATCCCAAATTAAGTGTTGAGCAGCAGCAAGAGGCTGTATGGCAGGGGTGGCGCCAGAGTTGCGACCCCAAATTAAGTGTTGAGCAACAGCAAGAGGATGTGTGGCAGGGGTGGCGCCTGAGCTGCAACCCCAAATTAAGTGTTGAGCAACAGCAAGAGGATGTGTGGCACTGGTGGCGCCAGAGTTGTTTTTTTCCTAGGGCTTGTATCCAGCCGACAGCCGGTTGCCCTTTTACGTCCCGAAGGGACGCATATTCGACAAACACTTGCGGGCTCCTCTGATCTGGGGTCAGCAGATCGTCAGGCCCTCCGCGACAACACACACACACACAAAGTCAAGGGACAAACAGCCATGCCCAAGGCGGGACTCGAACCCGCGACCCTTCGGACCGAAGCGCTGAGTCGGTACTCGCTCTTCGCCACCTCGGCCATCCAGGTCGGCGCGCCAGAGTTGCGATCCCAAATTAAGGTTAAACAGCAGCAAGAGGCTGTATGGCAGGGGTGGCGCCAGAGTTGCGACCCCAAATGAAGTGTTGAAGAGCAGCGTCTTCCAACAGGTTGCGGTAGGCAAATTAGATCTTGCACCACATAGTTCCGACCCCCAGGTCTGACTTCCGCTGAGGTCACCAGGAGAGAAGTGCAGTTTCTTGCGAGATTTTGAATGAATATGAAGTGGTGAACCGCAGTGAGGTCCTTTGGCAACATAGAGGGGCGCTAGCGTCAATTTGGTCTATGCAGCTAATGGCTAGCGCTGGTGGAGAGGAGATGAACCCCGTGCACGCACGCAGCACTCACGCACGCACGTGCCAGCTAAGCCACGTGGAGTAAACTCCAACGATCAACGAGCTGACGATGCTCCTGCGAGCACCCACTGAACACCCACGAGAGAAGCGGAGGCCAGATGATGCCATGCTTGGGCCCGTCGAACATTTCAATTGACCAGCACCAACAGTTTTAAACACAGCACCTTTGTATATGATTAAACTAATGCTAATAATTGTGCTGCAAGAGACCCCTGGGTGCAATGGCATAAACAATGCAGTGAGTCGAATTTATATTGGGACGTAACACGTGAAATTGTCGGAAGTCTTGGTCGCTTATACCAGTTACCTATTTTAGGAACCTCTCAGATTCAAATGTAAAACAATCATAGTAATTGCACTTTAATATATCTTAGTACACTGCAAATTTTAATTAGATGGCTTTTATTTAGCGTAGAAGCTGTGGAAAGAATCAACATGTTTCAAGTTCAGTTATGGAAGATCTGTTGAATCGCAAATGTTAGACAATAAAAAGTCGTCTTTGAACAAGAAAAATGACGCATTTCAAAATATTATCTTTTCTATTAGAATTTAACCTGACTGAAGCACTATAAAGACGATAAAATGCGGTACTTTTTCAGTCACAAACCCTCAAAGATTCGTCATTTGTGGTCGCAATTCTCATTGCTTAAGCGTACATTCAGTGTAAAAGAAAACAACCTATTTAACCTAATAACACGCCGTCCCATCCCATTCCATCCTGACTCCACACAGGCTCTTTAGAGAATAAAAACAGAACAGGTAGAATGATTTTAAAAAAAGGTCCATCAGGTGCCTTGACATCATCTTCTAACACTATGTCAGGTCCGTCAACGTCGAAGACGATGGCATAACAATTATCTCATCCAATGATGGAAGTATATTGTAAAATATCTCTTCCAGGAATTTTAATTACCAATCCAAAAAAGCGTGTGTTCGGTTATATTACAAAAGAAAATTAATTTTGAAATTAAGTAAATAAAAAACGAGATGTTAATGGTTTTTTCTCTGCATGTACTGTTTGTTTTGATTAAGCTAGAACTCTTTACAGGCCTTAGTCAATTAAATATTTTATCAGCCTAGATCCGAAAAGCAAAACTTAAAGGACGATAAACATTCTTAAGAACGCAATATTATAGGTGTCAGTTCACAAAAAGATATTATACAAAAGTAATAGAAAAAGTACATTAGATAACGTTAATTTTGGGGGAATACGTGAGAAGAGTTTGAGATGAATCGAAATACAAAAACTCTCAGATGAAAATAGTTGTATTTACAATATTGATTCTTTAGATATTCATCAAAGAAATAATATATTAAGGATGCAAAATTGGCAATTTTTTCCTCTTCAGAATGCTGAATATAAATAGAGATTAATGTAAACACAATATTTGATAACTTGGCTTCATCAGCTGTCGAGCCCCGGGAGTACGTCCATGACTGAATAATCATGCGGCGCAAATGAATATGCAAGGCTGGGAGCAGGGCGAACAGTGGCGCCCAGTGCACATTGGCGATCTGCAGCGGGGGGGGGGCGGAGGGGGCGAGGCGAGGCGGAGCGGGGGGCGGGGCGGGGCGGGGAGGGCGGGGCAGAGAAGGGCAGGGCGGAGCGGACCAGAGCGTGGGTGGTGGTGGAGCTGGGCCAGGGGTGGGACGGGCAAGACGAGGTTGTGGAAGGGATGGGTGTGCGATGGAAGAGGATGGTGGGGACGGGCTCGAAATCGAGGGTGGGATGGAGAAAAGCGGGAAGCGAGACGCTGGATGGCTTGCCAGAACGGCGGTGCGCGGGGGTGTGGAGTAGCTTGCCGGATGGTGGAATGTGGCGGGATGGTGGAGAGAGACGGAACGAGTGGCGGAGCCGGACGGTGGGCGTGGTGGATAGCAGGAAGTAACAGTGTGGAGTCAGGATGGAGAGGGATGAGACGGCGTGTTCAGACTAGGAGGCGTGGTTTGACGGTGAGGAGGTGTGGGGAGGCGTGGAGAGTCCAGGGGGATTGGTAAGTCGGTGGGAAGGTGTGGCGGGTGCCATGGCGGAAACCGAGCATCGTGGCACGGCACGGCGTAGAGGGGCGTGGCATGGCACAGTCTAGCGCGGCGTAGTACGGCACGATGTGACGTGCCGCGGGATGGCGCCTCGTGGCATGGAGCGGCGTGGCGCTGTGTGACGCGGCGTGGTGCAACGTGGCGCGACGTGGCGCGACGTGGCGTGGCGTGGCGTAGCATGGCGTGATGTAGCATGGCGTGATGTGGCATGGCGTGGTGTGGCATGGCATGGCATGGCGTGGTGTGGCATGGCATGGCGTGATGTGGCATGGCGTGGTGTGGCATGGCGTGGTGTGGCATGGCGTGGTGTGGCATGGCGTGGTGTGGCATGGCGTGGTGTGGCATGGCGTGGTGTGGCATGGCGTGGTGTGGCATGGCGTGGCGTGGCTTAGCGCGCAGTGGCGCGGGGTGGCGCGACGTGGCGCGGCGTGGCCCGGCGTGGCGCGGCGTGGCGCCGCGTGGCGTGGCGTTGCCGGGCGCGGCGTGGCGCGGTATGGCGCGGCGTGGCGCGGTATGGCGCGGCGTGGCGCGGTATGGCGCGGCGTGGCGCGGTATGGCGCGACGTGGCGCGACATGGCGTGGTGTGGCGTGGCGCGGCGCAACGTGATGTGGCGTGGCATGGCGTGGAGTGGGGTGGCGTGGCGCGGCGCGGCGATGCCTCATGGCGCGGCGCGTTACTGTCTGTGTTGGGGTGCAGGAATCGGGCGGGTCGGCGACGCATATCTAGACCGAGGAGGGGGCGGGGCGGGGCTTGTTTGCGCAAACAAGTGGCTGCTCTGCGAGGCGCCCGCGGGCAATGCGCGTAATGACGCTGCCTGTGCGTGACCCAGATCGCGCGATCACGCACCCTTGAGCCGCTCCAGTGTGTTTGTTCACGCGTGCGCCGACGCGTCGAGAGGCGGATCCTCTCTCAGCCGGGGTGCAAGGCGTGCGAACTGTGAGGCGGGATTGCAACCCGGCACAATTGATCAGGATTTCTTTACTTTTTTAAAATTTGTTGCGTCGTTGTTGACGCAACGCGTCTCTTAACCCTTCTTGGGCGTTGAGCGCTTTTGTTTATTTATTTTATTTATTTATTTATTTATTTATTTATTTATTTATTTATTTATTTATTTATTTATTTATTTATTTATTTATTTATTTATTTATTTATTTATTTATTTATTTATTTATTTATTTTATTTATTTATTTTACGTCAAAAAATAGTTAAAAACTGCGTATGACGTGCCATGGGGAAAAGTGAATTGTGTGCACATTTTCAAAATTCTGTGATCCCTACACTAAGTCATATACTACTTAAATTTTAAATTTTGAAAGGGAGAAAAAAAAACAAAAAAACTCCCATGTAATAAAATCTATTTTCAAGGATAAATAAGCAATAAATTTTGAATTTTGAAATTCAAAATTGTTCGAGCAATTCTCCGCTATCAAGTAATTTATATCATTTCTCTTGGAGTAATTACTGTATTTGTCGAGTCTCATGACGTCGCAGTCAGGCAGTGTCTTTTATCCCTTCGGCCAGGGGCTCAACGCCGTTAGATCCCGGGGGTCCTAGCCGGTCACCCAACCAGAAACCCACGAGACTCGAATTCATGACTTCACGGAGCGTAGTACACGAATTCGGCTAGCGCCGCCGGCCTGATTAATATGATATTACTAAAAGTTTGAAGATTCGTAGTGTGTCGCAGGTTTTTGACCTTCTACAGAGTGCGAGCCACAATGAGCTCTGATAAATTCTGACTATATCTTGCAATTTTTTAAATCGTTAAATACATGAAAAAAAAAACAACACTTTATCACAAATGATCTTGGCTGTCCAGGTGACGCCGCATCGAAGGCTGTGTTGCCGACGTTTCGACCATCTTGTCGTGGTCTTCCTCAGGCTGTTGTGCGTCTTCCTCAGGGCTGAGGAAGACCACGACAAGATGGTCGAAACGTCGGCAACACAGCCTTCGACGCGGCGTCACCTGGACAAGCAAGATGATTTACATGACTCTGGCCGCGGAAGCCTACGACTTCACTTTCTCACAAGTTGACACAGACGCTTGACACAAATTGATTTCCCAATAAATACACTAGTTTAGGCTTGTCAAACCGCCCTTTGTTGAGCTACTTGCCCGTTTGTGAAGCCCGGCGTTTGCGCGAGCACAGCAAACTTCCCCGGACTTCGTTGTCACTTCCCATCCACTTCCAGAAAGAGGTAAACACGCGCAAGCTGTAACAAGGCGAGGCGGAGAATAGCGGATTCATAGGAAAATATGTTAAACAGATTTTTTCAATAAAACAAGCAAGATGTGGGTTATGATTATATTCTTTACTTTTTATTACTATTTCGTGGTTATTTCCCTTTAAATTCTGCCATGAATAAACATTTTTGCCAAGGGACAGGGGTATGTTTACGTGGCGAATTCTTTCATCGTTTCATATTTTGTGTTGTTTTATTAAATCATTCGGTTATCGTCTCCTATATTATTTCAGTAGTATACATACTTTTTGCGGCTCTCACATGCAATCAATCTTTATAAATGAGGTATCTAAAGAAAGAGAATTTCACAAAGACATGAAGAATTGCATTTTTACTTGAAAAATATGAAGGATTTATTTAAAAAAGCATATAAATTATCATATCAAATGCAACTCGCAACACTCTACCGTATTTTTGAATCTATAATAAACTCCTAAACGAAGCGTTTAGGATATCAGACTAAAATATTGAGGAAGCCTCAAAGAAACGTTTCACTCACCGTTTTCTACATGATGAAATATTAAACATTCTATTACATGTTTCCTGGTTCAATTCTATCCCGTCTGGTCAGAGCCTAAAGAATCTGCAACGGTATGCAAAATTCAAGTAATTACTTGATATTCTACGCGATTGAATTACAGAGTGTACCTCTCTTCTCGGTAATAACGTTAAATAAGAATAATTTTTATTAACAAGGGCGTATTGTATTGTTATCAGGTTCAGGGAGACATATAATACAAGTGACAGAGGAAAAGTGGGCCTTGAAGAAAAATATATATTGCAGACTTAATACGGAAATGGGAAAATAGGGAAGAGGGCGTGGTTTAACATGGGAGAGTTCTTGCTCGGTTTCACTAGTTTGTTGTATATTGCAGCATTGCGAAATAAATTAACAAGTCTCCGCGAGTTAACAGTTCTCCCATACGGACAAAGAGCTTTTCTAACAGACAAGAATCTTTGTTAAATCTATTAACCTGAATCAAGGACGTTCATGAAATTATTGCACTCATAAGTAAATACAATTACAATATATACGTTCGATTCAAAATCATTAATTGTACCTTTAATAGACAATCAGAAATGAGCCTGATGTACTATTACGTTTTAACTGATAATTATTTTGTTATAGTAGAGGAAATGGGAATTACTACAGGTAAATTTAGGGGAATAACTCTCAATTGACTTCACCAAAAGTCTGTCACGAGCTAGATTTCCAGAGATGCATCGCCATTCCGGAGCAATCGTATTACTCTTTTAAATTTCGCGCCAATTGCTCTGGTCGCAGTGCCCGCGAACGCTACTACGCTATTGTCCGAATAATATTTCTCTTCACAGCTGCGGTGGGAGTAGTGCGATGTTGCCACTTACTCGGGCGGCAATCACGTGGTCGTGTGGTCGTACTTTATCACGACAGTAGCAAGAAACACATCGCAATAAGAGCACACAACAATAAAATACACAGAACCGCACGCACGATGTAAAACCAAAGTAAAAATGGCCCTCTTGAATTTACAGTTTACAGTGTAAGATTTCGTTCTTTTCTTTAATAAGTATCGGCAACTGCAATGACATCAGCAGCATTTGAAGCTTCTGATTGGATAACGGAACCCCCTCACCCCAGTTCACCGCTAGCTGTCCAAGTCAGAAATATTATTCAAACAATAATTATCGTGCCCGCGACCTTGACAGACCTGTGCTAGTTTGTCAATATCCTTTTTTGTGCTACCTAGTGAAATTGAACTATTACATATAATGAAAACGTTTAATATAATTGTATCCTCCACTGTTTCGCTCTAGATGGCGCTGTGGAGGCTGTAATTTTCCTCAATGTGCGAGAGGCTTTGCTAGCGCTTCAGGAGAAACGTAGTGAAGGCGAACAAGGCCCTAAAACTAAGCTCTCAGCCCTGGTTTATCCCTGCCTTCCTGCCTCCGATCTAAATCCAACCGGCTGCGGCAAATCCCTTCGCAGCTTTTTCTGAAGCGCCGTTACTGCCGGGAGATGGCCTCTCTGAGGCCGTGATGCTCTTTTATTGTCAACGCGGGTCGAAGTGATCGCAACCTTCTTGGGTTACAGTGTACTCCTTGGCAAAACGTTCCCTAGCAAACGCCGTCTGTTCTTTCTCAGGAACCTTTAATGAATGCTGCAAAATTGTCAGGAATATTTAACTAATTTAATAAGATTATTACACACGTTTGTATTCTTTAATAATATTTCTGAGATTACGATATATTTGAATATTTTATAAGTTTTGCGGAACTTATTTTTTAAGAACAGGAAACTAATGTAATTATCAAATATTCGAATAAGCGAAGAAAATGTATTCTAAAATGCGTTTATTTTAGTTCAGTTATTATACCCAAATAAAGAATCAAATTTTACATGCTAGATTTTTAGTTTTTTTTTTAAAAAGCGATTTGTGGTGTTCTTGTTCGACGCTTAGTTTAACCAGAAAATAATTGCTTCCCGATTCAATTCGCTCCTATGACTCAGGGTGCCGTTTTACTATACCGCACGAAAAGAGATAGTATCGATTCAAAAATGATGAAATAGAAATTGGACAAAACCATTTTATGTAATGTGAATTTGGAAACCATATATCAAAATTTGAAATTCAATTTGGAAATTATTGAGCTTTAAAATTAAACTTCATCAATTTACACAAATGTTAATCATTAATCATTCATACATTTCACTTTGCGAGGTTTCGTTTGAGAAATAGCCAGGGAGTATGTAAGCGTCTTCTTTTATACTACAATAGCTGATAATCTACTCGTGGATGTTCATGTATTCAATTTTGAGTGTATTTCCTTTTAATACAGTCAACTAGATCAAAAGAGCTCGATCCAGGAAAAAATCCAAAAGATTTTTTCTTACTGGTTGTGTGTTTTGAAGGACGCTTCGAATGCTGAATTTGAATTTTATTTTTGCCGCCTCGAAAAATGTCGAATTCTCAGAGAAAAGCGCAAAAAACTTTAAAAATGCTGTTTTTCTTTATACAGGATAAGTCACGTAACTTTAGCACCTAATACGATTTTTGAGCGGTTGAAATTATTGCAATGGAGTTTTCACGGAAGTTCAATTGGGGCTATATATTCATATGTTAGAGAAACATATTTTCAAAGGTGGAAATTATCGAGCTCGGCAGAAAATGGCGAAGACGGAAAACGTACGGTAGTATCGTGTGAACAAAACCACATGAGTCCCAATGACTGTGTGCAGCTGGCGCTTTGTGAGGTTTTCCTGCTTACGTCGGCGGCAGTGACGTTTCAAGTGTTTCTTCATCCAAGTGATGTCCACAAGCGATTACTTTACCTCAGACGGCATTGTGTAAATACAGCGCAATACTTCCTCGCAATGATTTCATGCTTCTCTTCTATTTTTGATCTGTCGAGCCCAAATCATTGTGCGAGCTGTGTAATGAAGAGAAGAAAATCAGTACATGCTTTGTGGATCTGTGAGGTGCGAGGGTATCGCAAACGATTTAGTTAATAATGCTATGTGGTACAAAATTCATCGTGCAGTTAAGTGAGTGTAAACACGCGGATTTTTCGTTAATCTAACCCGAGTAATGAATCCATGTTAACGTTCGTTAATTGATTGTAATGAACTGTCAATGCTTAGATGTCTACTTCAACTGCCTAGGGTAAAATATGACGTAACTTGTGAATTGTAAACGAAACATTATACTATTGAGATCAATGAATTTTCTACTCGCTATCGATAAATTAGTAGTAGGTACTGTTAGTATGGTAATTTTATTGAAAGAGCTCATATCGATTGAGCAATATTATAAATTAATTTATAAGTATTTGAATTAAAATATTAAATCAATATTTATCAAATGATTCAATGCAAAATATAGCTATTAATAAAAACATAAGATGTAAAAATTCGAATAATATGTACGTAAATTTTCTTGCATCTGATAAATTATTGTTTAGACAGCCACTAGGAAAGGCGATTCTACGTAGAGTATGAATTGCGTGGCAAAAGTAAAATTTTTACTCAGCACTGAGAGTGAGAGGATACATTCGCGAATGCAGCAAATAAAACGAAAATACGTTCGTCTGTAAACGTAAGCTTTCGTAGCTCGAGTCCATGGCGTCTTGGCTGTTCGGGTGACGCCGCGTCGTTGGCTGAGAGGCTGACGTTCCGCTTGTCATGATGGATGTCTAAGGAATATGTGATATTGTAGTGTGCGTGTGTGTGTGTGTGTGTGTGTGTGTGTGTGTGTGTGTGTGTGTGTGTGTGAGGGGAGAGGATAGGACAGGACAAGGAAGAGGGAGGCTTTCTGAGGACAGTGACCACTGCCCGGAAACGTCAACCTCTCAGCCAACGACGCGGCGCCACACGGACAACCAAGAATTCCTACTTGTCTGACCGCATCAACTACTATTGATCTTAATTTATCTTTAGGGGAGGGCGGATTTTAATGAAATGTCAATTCTTTTCTTTTCATTTTACAATGCTGTTTAGCACACGAATTCATTTTATGTTGTGACAAAATATTTTTTTATTGATTGATTTTTTCGTGTTTCCGGGCGCGTCCACTGCTTTGGCCATTAGTCCCGTAAGTGTAGTGCATGGTTCTTCTCGGGAGATGCAGGTGATCTTTCCCCGCTGAATGGCGAGATCCGGCGCCGATCTACCGTCGGCTAGTGAGGTTTCCCCCTAACCAGGACTCTCCCACAAGTGGGGCAACGCCCCAGCCGGGACAAGCTCTAAGGAATATGTGATATTGTAGTGCATGTTAGTGTGTGTGTGTGTGTGTGTGTGTGTGTGTGTGTGTGTGTGTGAGGGGAGAGGATAGGACAGGACAAGGAAGAGGGCCAGCAGTAAGAGAGTTTTAAAGAAAATTCAATTGGGGCTATGAGTTTTTCTACCGAAAATTCCCCGTTTTTCGGCGCACGATTACATAACTTTCTCTTCTTACGAAGTATTTTTGCAAAGGCAAGAAAGTAAAAATGTGAACACTCAACATCCTACAAAATTTCTTACAGATAATAGAATGGCTATATTTGTATTTGAGACTGAATGCACCACTCGACACTAGTCATTTTCTGACACACTGACACAGGACGTGGTTTGATATCAGAAGGCTTCATATGTCTCTTCCCCGCCAGGAAATTTCGAGATGACTCTCCCACGTCCTTTCTGATTGGCTAGTCTTTCTGAGGGCTTCACGTGTCTCTTCTACCGTCAGGAAATTTTGAGATGACTCCCTCACGTCCTCTCCTTCACAGATGTGTTGCTCTGCTATCATTCGCGACAAAAGTGGCATTATTACAGATTACCTTGGAACAACCGGCGTTGTCTTGCGTCCTGTAGCAGTGACACAAAAAATAAATTAACTCCTGGGCATCTAAGATGTAAGAAAACATTTTGTGACGCACTGAATACGACATTTTGTTTCTTTTCATGAAAGTACTGTTATTGTTCACATTATATTGCAGTTGATCTATCGATAGTTCTTACTTTACAGATAAGTGTTAGTATACGAGGGCGTTCATGAAGTTTGTACCTTTGGGTAGAAAGAAAAAATATAGAAATCTCAGCGTTTGCAAATTTATTAATCCTTTTCAACTTAAGATCCTTGCAAGTTTACACAATTTTCTCAGTGATGTATAACTTGTTTTATGCCATTGATATAAAATTCCTGCATTTGGCTCTCTAAAAAGTTTTCCACCACAGCAATTTCATGATCATCACTGGCAAACCGGGAGCGGTAGCTCAGTGCATCAACTGATTTCACTGCAGCGCCTCTGTCCAGGAGGTCCTAGGTTCGAGTCCTGACGGCGGTAGGATTTTCGACACTAGCTTTTCATCTAGGTCGAATTCAGTCGGAGAAGAACTCTAGCGGCCGGCTGCTCTGATCGGTAGTTTTCCGCAGTTTTTCCGATCAACACCAGGCGAATGCTGGAGCACTACTCTACCAAACGGGCCACGGACCACGGAGCCACGGAGAGTCCTTAGTTAGGGGGAAACCCCACTAGCCGACGGTAGGTCGGCGCCGGATCTCGCCATCCAGGGGGGGAGATCACCGCCATCTTCCGAGAAAAGAACATGCACTACACTAACGGGACTAATGACCAAAGTAGTTGACGCGCCCGGAAAAACGAAAAAATCAATCAATCAATCAATCAATCAATCACTGGCAAAACATTGCCCACGCAGCGATTCTTTTCATTTTCTAAAAAGAAAGAAATCGCTCGGTGACAAACAGGCTAATAAGGCGGATGTGTTAGAATTTTGTAGCGTAGGTACTGTAACCGCTTGTCGCCGGTCACATTTATAACCAACGGAAAATGGAAGCAATAATACCTGACATTAGGCCCTACACGTAGTTTCTACAGTGGACACGCGAAGATTGCGGAACACAAAAGCTTTAATAAAAGGTAATTGACTGAGCACTTTTCATGGATTTACGTACTGTGAATATCGTGAGATTACATGGAATTAGTAAATGAATATTAAACAAGAATGCAATGATTGAAAGAACGACGGCGGTAATAGATCGAAATGAATCTGTAAAACCACATTGCTGCATTCTTGTTGCTAGAAAAGAGGACTATTGCAACAGGACATGTTTCTTCTTTGTTACAGCTTTCATATTTTTCATATATTTCATACTTTATATATATTCTTTATTCTTATTTTTGGGAATTTCACTTTGGAAATCCTATGATGGAATTTTGAGAGTTATGAGAAAGACGGATTATCCAACAACTAGTTTGACTTTTGCCATTACGAAGTCATAACTTGGAGTTTCGGACTCGCATTCTGATGCGACCATCGCCTCTGCGAAAGCTGTGGTGAATTTTCGCCGAACGACTGGGAGACGGTGTTCGGAATACTTCAGTTTCGGTGCGACAGGCAACGCAGGGACCTTACAGAAGAACGACGACCTTGAGGCGCGAGGGTCGCGCGACGGGCCAGCTACACAGCGCGGGACCAACTTGAGGAATTCGCCGGTTGTGAGTCACAGAAAGAACACTCATTAGATTTCAGTCTGGAAAAAACTTGTGAGATAGGATTATCATTATACTAGCCAAAACGTTGTAATGTGAGCTTCCCTCAAAAACAGACGTTGATCGGGCAAGTTTCTTAGAACATTGGTCTTGCTGGCCAGTGGTTTTATTTCTTTTCGACAGTCGTAACAATAATCAGATTAAAGTAATTCTTTATGTTTATGATAGAAGTTGTTTTGTACAGAATTATTTATTTAGAGTCATATTTTAATGATTCAAATCATTTAAGAGACGTTATGAAACAAAATTTTGTGTTGAAAGGCTATGTAGAAGCCGAAGGTCAAATGCGACTATTAAGTGTAACGTAATTAGTGATTTAAAAGGTAGTAGTGAATTTCGAGTATTGTGTGTATGTATTTTTCTTTTACAGGATGAATATTTGCACTATGATTTGTGTGTCTCATGTGTGATATTCTTTGTGAAGTGTAAATATGTATCCATTGCTTGTTTTCTTGTAAACAGGGATCTGAGTTATTATTACTTTAGTGAAAAACTGCAGTTTAGGTAGGGAATTGGCTACCATGATTTTACGAAAAATGAGAACATAGGAGGATCTGTGAATTTCATTTGTACAGTGATTTTCATTCAATAGAATATATGTTATTTGTCATTTAAAACTGAAAAATTGTGTTGGCTTGTTAATTGATCAGTAGTTTAACAAAGACGAACCCACTACCAATAGGGAAGTTTATCCGTAAATTGAGATATTCCCAGGGATGCGTGACGGTGTAATCACACGTCACGAAGTAGGCAAGTGACAGATCTACTTTTGTAATCGATACGGTGAGGTGAGGAGGTACGGTTACAGTACGAACAATGGACGACAGTTGGTTGTTTGGGCGGTGTGAGCAGGGGCATTGCCATGCCTCTTGCAATCATTCCTCGCCTTTTACGCTTGATCTCTTTACGTAGTTTGATCAGTCATTGTTGATAATACTGCAAAGTAATCGTCTAGCTTTTCTGGCATAAAGTGTTAGGAGGAAATCGGGACAATTCCCAAGAAAGCAGACATCATCTTCTCAGACAAGTACTGCGTCTTTTCTTTCTTTGGTGGAGGCGAGGTGTATTTCCATTGTTTATTCATTTGTTTTGTTTGTGGGTTGTAATGGAGAACCCAGCACTCGTCCATTGTGATAAGACTACTGAAAAACTGGCCTGGTCTTTGCACATTTGCAACATCGCCACCACGGATGTTACGCGCTGCTCTCGTTGATTGAGCAAACGACGGACCCATCTGGCCGACACTTTCGTCATGTGCAGTACATCATGCAAGATGTACACTGATCCTTGGCTAATACTAACCTCTCTAGCAATTGTTTGAAAGGTTATCCACCCATTAGATAACACCAAATTTTCCAGCAATTGGATGATCCGTGGTTCCTCCATCAAAGACGATTTGTCGCATCGTGGTTCGTTTTCCAGTTCTTTGTGACCACTCTGAAACAATCTTTTCCACTTCTTTACAGTCTCATATGCTAGAAAATTATCCCCTTACACCTTCTTATTCTATCCCACCTCCAGCGCAAAGCGCCCAACGCCTCTTCAAAGACTTGGAGACGCGTTGCGTCGAATTGTAGATGCAACAAATTTTAAAAATTGCACAGAAAATAGAAGACAAAATTAAACTCCCAGTGCTTCAATAATACAGTTTTTGGTTAAAGCGAACCTTATAAACACCCTTCGTAGATCTATCGATTAAATTATGATCAAATTTAATGATTGGATGAATTATTCAATAATTCGCTCCGGCTGGGGCGGGATGGTGGGAGATATCTGGTTGAGGGAAACCTCGCTATCCGTCGGGTAGGTCGGCGTCGGATCTCGCTATTCAGCGAGGGAAGTAAACTGCCTCCCGCGATAACAACATGCGCTACACATACGGGACTAATGACTTTAGCTGTTGACGTGCCCGGAATCATTAATCAATCTATCAATATCCTACAACGTGTGAAAAAATATCTCTGTCGAAAGGAGGTAAATAACGCAGCGAAAGGCTAACGGCACGCAAATGTATTTTCAATATGTATTTCTTTTAATATCAGGGAAATTTGAATTTTAAAAAGTTATTTGAATTTCGTTCTTATTTATTGAGGGCAATTTTTGTTATGATTTTTTTTCCTTTGAGTTACCCTCAGTATCATCACCCTAAATAAAAAAATTCTTAACGTGTTTAAATAACAGTCCATATTTGGTTTCAAAAGTAGCTCATCTTTTATTTCCATTCATGGCTACCACTAATTTGGCTACAACAACATTGAGATATCTGGAGAATAAAATAGGCGAAACTCCTCCTCAAACCTAATAGAACTGTAACGTATATGAGACAGTCGTAAATGTTGTAACGATGACGAAACATTATAATTATACTGATGTGTATTTTCTAAGATAGAATATTTGTGGTCGTTCTATTACATTTTAGGTAAAAAATGCCGATATTTTAGATTGACCCACTTATGCATAAATACTGAACGTAGATTCAACGAATCTTCTGACAGCTTGGTTGTGATTTCTTGTAATGGAAAATTTGTTGAGTCGTCTGTGCAAGATAAACGTACCATTTTAAATTACAAGTGATTTGAAAATTATTGTGAGCATCTACACGACCAATGTACTTGACTTTTAAATAATTATTCAATAAGATTAACATATTTCCCGTAGTAAGTGATGTATAGAATTTTCGATTTTAATTCTAACAAATCACACTTTAATTCTATTCATTTAATCAAAATCCAAATTTGCAGAAAACGAAATTGCGTCGTCTATACGAAGGACAAACGTGCAAAAACCCCGAAAAACTCCATTTTACAAAGTTTTATCTTTTCTTTATTATATTATGAAATATTCGTATAAAATTTGAAATGATTTTTTTTTCTGGTGAAGCCACAAAGTCGGAAAATTTCTGCTTCCGGCGGAAGTAGACATCCGCCAGGAAGCAGGCGATGGGTCGACCACCTTGAGGCTCAGCAGGTCAACCTCGGCACCGCGTCGGTTACCACCGCAACGCGCAATACGGCTCGACCGCAGTTACAGTAGTTACAGTAGTTCTTTTTTTTCCCTAGGGCTTTTATCCAGCCGACAGCCGGTTGCCCTTTACGTCCCGAAGGGACGCATATTCGACCATACACTAGACAAACACTCTTGCGGGCTCCTCTGATCTGGGGTCAGCAGAACGCGAGGCCCTCCGCGACAACACACATACAAAGTCAAGGGACAAACAGCCATGCCCACGGCGGGACTCGAACCCGCGACCCTTCGGACCGAAGCGCTGAGTCAGTACTCGCTCTTAGCCACCTCGGCCATCCAGGTTGGCCAGTAGTTTTTTTCTTTTTTAATTTTCTTGCTTTTTGTTCGGCATAACTTGTCATTCAGAGACTATTACAAACGTCGGTACGGTTTTTTGATGTTTTAGGAGCATTCATTTTTAGAGCGCCCTGTTTTTGGCATTAACTTTCATTTTTCTTGTTAAAATATTCAAGAAATATAATAAGAAAATTTGTTTTATTGAATTATAATTAGAAAATGTTATATAATAGTCGTGTTACTATTGAATTTAAATTTGAAAAAGGGAAATAAAAACCACGAAGGTTAGATGTTATCCTTAGAAAAGTGGAAATGTAGCAGTTTTACTCGTTCAGAGTTGAGAAACATGCTATCTGATTCCGGGAGCTTGTTGGATTCTCTCCTGGACGACATTGCATAAGGTGTTCATGGACGACATTGCGTAATGTGCCACGGCAAAACCATGTGACTACCGTTTCGGAAAAATTATATTTTACGTCAATTTTTTTATTATTTTTCTAACTCTGAAATTTTTTACCATTGTGCATTATGAATTTCATATTCAACGAATATAAAAATACGACTTCACAATTTGCACAAAGCATAATTATCTCTCCTGACAAGTGTAAGAATTTTCACAACCGATATATTTCTATGGAGCTATCGACGCTCATCATGTGATTGTCTTCTCCATAAGATCTCAATAAAATTCTAGATATTACATAGTTATATCTTTAGAGGGGAAATGACGCTTTTGTGTTAGAAATGACGTGGTTCATCTCGTTGTAAAGCTTAATTTTGAAGATGTATTGCGTTTGTAAATTATGATCTTTCTTTCATTTTTTCGGAAGCTTATCTTTGATTATCTCCTGTAAATTCCAATTGAATTTATCTTGTTGCGGAATATGCGGATACAATATGGAATAAAATATTTCTTTAAACTCTATTCTGAATTATTTTAAAATTTTATTTATACCTATGTAAATAAGAAAGCATGAAATTCGTCATTTCAAGTAAGGAAATTTTATTGAAATTGCGTTAGATTTTCTGAAAACTGTGTATGAGGTTGTTTTTTGCCCTTTATTTACTAAACTTCTAGACTCGTAAAGAAGGCCTTAAAATGTTTAACTAAAAATATTCAAAAATATTTAGTTTACCCTACCAGACCCAGGAGAAATTGATGGGAATTGATTAAATAATGCTTAAGAGATAATTAAAATTTTATCTTCAGCTTTACTATTTATTTTCCAGGTACTTCGTTTAAGGATATAATTCTTTTCCTTTTTGGAACTTAAATGATAAGCGCCTTCAAATAAAACCTTAATATACAACTAAATGTATTATTTTGAAAAGTTCTGATAGGATTTGTAGAAAATGTTTCTCATTCTGATGATGAATAAAATTAGAACCCTTGAATTCATAACAAGAATGAATTTATTTTGTTATAAAAATATATACAATAAAATATATCAAACAATTCCAATGCATCAAGTGTAAATACGTTGATATTTAATTTTACAAAACTGTAACTGCATTGTCGACTAAAAACACATTTCACTTGCTTCAATTCTTTCACTCTGGAATTTATTTACTTCACAACAGATAATGATTTGCCTTGAGATATCAATTGTGATATGTGAAATTTAATAATATAAATATTATAAAAAAACATTGAACAAATTGATCTAGTTTTGAAAGATTCTAAATATGCCTTAAAATCACGCCGCATTGTTCGGAGTTTCTAATGAATAATGAAAATGCTATCGACATCCAGCCAAAACAGCAGCTGTTGCAGTGACGAGCATGAGTATCCAACTTTTCTCAACCCACTCGGCGGAGTTGCACGCTTCTTTGCTGCAGGTTAGCACGCTTTTCAGTGTCGGAAGCGTCTTGAGGTCGAGAGAGGTCTGCTTCAACTCATCCCTGGCGTTCTCCAGTCTCTCACTCCCATGCTGAGGACTCATGCAATCGCGAATGGCGATGTCCTTACCTGTTGGCAGAAATACATACATTTGAACACATGAAAAAAATCATACTTGAAAAATTTTGACTTGCCATTTAGTAAAAATTTTATATTTAAAACACTAAGAGGTTTCGTGTAAAAAGTTTGAGCTTTCTACTTATGCAAATTTCTTGAGTTTGACATTACATGAAATGTAGTGGGCCTCAGATGTGCTATTGTTTGATATTATTAACGGGTTTTATAGAATAAACATATTTTTTTATAAAATCGTAAAATTAAAATGAACGCTTATCTGACGTCATTTATTCATGACGTCGAGACCATCTTCAAGAAGAAATTGTCAAGGGTGTATATGCGTGATGTTATAATTAGCCAAGATAAAGTAGCGAACACTTTATATTCAGAGATTGTGTGGTTTTATATGCAAAGATTGTGAGTGTATATAAACCCAAAGTCTAATAATCGTTTGAAATATGTTTCTCTTTACAAGAAAAGCGCTAGTGGCGCTAAAACAGCACATACACTCTCGCACATATTTTCATGCAAAATTACGCGAAAATTACACATTTTCGAAAAATTGTACATGACCTTATTTATAAATCTACGGAGACACCTGAACTATTCTCATAAACGTCTTGCACACTATCCTACAACAAAATTTAATCAAAAACGATGAAGCCATTCTTTTGAAAATTTTGAAAATGTCCTAGGCACTTTGCGTAAAGTACCTTCCAAAATTGAAACATCGGTTTCAAATTCAAGGGGATGCGACATGAGCCAGATCGATTAGGGAATGTCACTTTTGGAGAAAATCGGCTGAACGGTTTAGCCGCTAGCGTTATTCACAGGGGGATAGACAGACCGATATGTTTTTCTGTCATTGAATTTTTCGGTGTCAAGGATCCACAAACATGGATTCTGGCTACACCACGTGATAGATGATTTTTTTTTTCTAAATTTAGCAACTGGATTTATCCACGTTCTCATTACCAGGGCCCTTTAATAAGAGTTTGCTGCCGAAAATTCGCAGTTTTTTCGGGCAGCATAACTTTCTCTCTACTCCGTTGGGAGAAAGTAAAAACTGCGCAGAGATTTGTCATTAACTCCTCTTCTGTTTGTAACATTGACACATATTCAAATACCAATGTCGGTGTACTTGTAATGCTACAAATATCGACGAGGACAGAAATATATGCTTTAAGAAGTTTCTAATATAAAAAAGGTTAGTTTTAAAAGTTAGTCTATCCGACCGTGCGTTAATGAAAACTACAAGCCTTTAAACCGTACAAAAAATGTTCTCCGTAATAGTTATTCCCTATTTATTTGGCCGAAATCAATGTCTTACAAATTTGAAGCGGATCTTTTAGTTTTTAGTGGTACTTTGAATCAACACCTTTATATTTCCAAACATTTTTGAAAAGAATGGCTGCATTTCTTTTTTTACATTTAAAGAAAGTCTGTTTGTTCTTTATTAAAACCTCAAAAATGTTTTAAAAAATTCAGAAGTTCAATTTTTTCCAAATCAGTCCTACTCATAATATTAAGATATCAGAAGTTTATATGTTACCGTTATCTATTTTTGAACATAAATTTATTAATACTTTTTGTAGTACAGTGTTTTTGAAATATTATCGTTAATAAAAACTCCAAGGGTATTGAAAATATAACAATAAGATAAATGATTTGTTACTCACCATCCAGTTTGTAATCTATTTTGACGCAGACGTCATTGGGATTTGTACAATTTTGCGGACGCATATCTTTTTTGCTGAAAGTGGTACCGTATGTTCGTCCTTTGTAGCATTTTAAGCAGCTTCCTGAAACAAAAAACTCCTATGATATATATTTCTTAAATTTACGGCCATTTTATTAATTATCGTAAAGGCATATTGGATCTAGTTCCTTGTTGTAGGTATTGTCTATGACGCTAGTCAGCACTACGAAAATGTGGTAGGTCAAGAATATCTGACATTATTAGCAAAAATGTAGTGTATGATGCACAATATGTATTTTCTGAATAAATAACATTAAAAATTGAAACATCGTCGAATGACGAAGGGAATTTGTATATTTTCAACATAGTGTGCCTATCTTGTAATTAGCTTTTCAACTATACTTACGTTCATATTATTATTTTTGCTAAACTCTAGAGATGGGTAGATGGTTAGAACTTCTTAACATTGCTTCATTAAGTTATACTTAGGTTTTTCGAATGATGCATCAGAGGGTAGTATCTCCAAGATGAAATATGGCAATGCTTTTCGCGTCTTTCTCGGTCGTTCCGCTAGAGTCGCTTGATCTACAGCACTGCTTGATACGGTCGCGATCATGCGACATCTTGCGGCAGGACCGAGAAAGACGGAAAAAGTCGTACTATATTCCATCTTGGAGATACTACCCTCAGATGCCACGTTAGAAAAACCCAAGTACAACTTCATGTAGCCAGTTCCAACTTGTTTTCATCTCTATAGCGTTTAGTAAAAATAGTAATATGAATGTAAGTATAGTTGAAAAGCTAATTTCAAGATAGATATTTGAAAATATAAAATATTTTTTATACAAGATTTGTGGCCATGAACTTACCCGCTGAGAGTACTGCTGCCAGGACGGCTCCTATCAACACGATTGTCTTCATTGATGCCATGGTTACTGACGTTCAGCGGTGCCGACGGTTACTTTGCAGCTGACAGCTCTTGCCTGAACGCTTCAATGCCGCGATGTCGGTATATGTGGACGCACCGCTCTGACGTGTTTCCGGGAAGTGGTGTCAACCTCACCCCATTTCTTCCTATCCACTGATAGTGACATAATGAAGACTATATATTCTTTCTCAGTCAGAGGTTTTTTTGACGTTTCCTCTGTAATGTCGAAATTTTTTATCTCTACGAAATCATCTAAGTAAACGCGTAACGGACGACAAAAATGGCCGAAAAATGGAAGCGATTGAAGGAATTTAACAAATTGAGTTAGAGAATTTAGTCTTAGTTTGAGAATAGTGTCGTGTTACAATATATGCAACTCCAGTTCTGGTGGGTCTGACAACATGCGGGAAGGTCGTAGTGACGTCAATGCTGACACCGCTGATAGTTGCACACCTTTGCCGAGAAACAAACGTCTAATACGAGAAGTAATACACGCCTTCAGCAATACAACAAACGCCAATACATTTAATCATGACAAAATATACAGCGATGAAGAAAACACTAGTTAAGTGATACTGGAATAGACAATTTCAGTTATATCCAAAATTATTGAGAGAACGACTGTTTAAAAAATATATTTACAGTTCAATATATAATTTTCTAATATTTAATAAATATTCTTAATACTGTTCTGTTAATACGGATTTAACACAACCAAACAGAAGATACGAAAAGTTACTCTTAACGGCCGGCGCCCGTTAAATATTTTACAGTCCGGCGTTCGATGAGAATAATTGAAACGAAGGTTTGTTGCGGCAAAATATGACGAATGCCTCCAAGGATAGGTATTTCTTATTTATATTGTTTTTCTGATTAGTTGGAAATACAAAAGGTATTTAACGACGCATGTCTCATATCACAAATAAAGGACGTGGTTGGTAAAACCCCTCGGATAGCTCTTGATTTTACAAACTTCAATCGCGTTAGTTATATGGTCTTTATTGACTTTATGACATTCATAAATATTACGTTTTATTAGGGGGCGGATTTTAATGAATTGTCATTGTCTTTAATTTAATTTTTCTTTTAATTTTAATTAATTTTAAGCTTTCTTTTAATTTTACAACAATGATGTTTAGTCTAGAAATTAATTTTTGATATCGCGAAAGGGTATGATCCATTTTTATAGGTCATTGTTTTGCTTTTTTCGTCGATTCAATTAATAACTCAGTTTTTACCTTTTTCTGTAATTTTACTGCATTTTTCGCTGATTTCATTGATTTTAATACCATTTTAATGGTACTTGCTGGAAATAATATTTGCGAGACCCAACAAATGTTCTTCACAGAATTACTGGATAGCCTTTTAAATTTCTTCGCTCTGTAATTGTAATATCTGCCGTTGCGAATATGCAATCTAAAGTTCCTGTGACTTCTATCATTGCCATTTCGACCGATTCTGGGATTCTTGAAGACAGATTTTTTGGTAAAGAACAGTCCAAATGAAATTTTGCAAGCTAAGTTCACTTGAACAAATGGAAGAAGCTGTGATTACATCAGTAAAATATCTAACAACTTGAGTATATCCGAACAGGTTTTCATCACATTTTTTAAGTCACTTTTTTTCGTATTTAGAACATTTTAAAAACATTTTTAGAGCATTTTATTAATAATTTTTTGCGATGTTTTAAGTCATCAAAATCCACCCCCTACTTATTATTTAATATATTATATTACTTTGTATCATTAACTAGTATCATTGTCTTGTTAGCTAGAAACACTGTCTTGTTTCGGGTAAAACTGTTGGGGAAAATGGACAACTTTGAAGCTTCCGATACAGCGGATTATTACGGAATGCATATGGCAGCGCGTTTGTGACGTGTTCTATGACGTTTATGCGAGTGAGCTTGAAAGGTTTCAGAGAAGAATGGGGAAATTCATTTTATCCTTGATATATACGCAACGTATCTTCTTGACAGTTGCTGTTTTGTGAAATAATTCTTTCTAACACCAACGTAAGACAATACAAAATCAATCGAGAAAAGAAAGATTTTGGCAGAGAAGAATTTTTCTATTCGCAGAGAGATAAGATTGAGTTTTCACGTAAATTCATTTAGCAAATTATTGATTGTTTTTTCGGTTGTTTTGTTCCCATTTTTAAACCATTATCTTTTTGAGGAATGATACAGTTTTCAAAAATTTTTATTAGTTAACAGTTTACCATGTTCTATACCTTTGATATATATTAATATTTGAAATATTAAATATATATAAATGAAGGAAGAAATAACACATGTTACAACAATACATCATATATATATTTTACTTTTTCGCATACTACTATTGATCTGGCCGAACTCAAAGTCCTGCGAATCTTCGATGGTTATTATAATTCTTTGGGGTACTTTAGATGAAACCTCAACTTTCCTCAAAAAACGGGTCCATTTGTTTTCGAAACATTATATACTGTCTGCTAATGTTGATTGATTTTTTCGTGTTTCCGGGCGTGTCAACTGCTTCGGTCATTAGTCCCGTTAGTGTAGTGCATGTTTTTTCTCGGGAGATGGCGGTGATCTTCCTCCGCTGGATGGCGAGATTCGGCGCCGACCTACCGTCGGCTAGTGGGGTTTCTCCCTAACCAGGACTCTCCCACCAGCGGGACACCGCCCCAGTCGGGACAAGCTCTAAGCTCCCGACCGGTCTCCCGGAATATGCGGTAGTGTGGTGCATGTTAGTGTAAGTGTGTGTGTGTGTGTGTGTGTGTGTGTGTGTGTGTGTGTGTGTGTGTGTGTAAGGGGAGAGGATAGGACAAGGAAGAGGAAGGACCGATCGCGCGCGGTCCGTGGCCCGTTTGGTAGGGTACTGCTCCGGCATTCGCCTGGTGGTGACCGGAGAAACCACGGAAAACTACCGTTCAGAGCAGCCGGCCGCTAGAATTCTCCTCCAGACAGCAGCTGAATTCGACCTAGCTGAAAAGCTAGTGTCGAAAATCTTGCCGCCGTCAGGACTCGAACCTAGGACCTCCCGGTCAGAGTCTGCTAATGTTTTTGAAAATATGCGAATGGCAAATCGTATATTTGAAGGATGGTCAAGATTGTCATTTGACCTATGTGGTGGTACAGTGAACATGATCATAGCTTGCTAAATTGAAGTACGTGAGATGGAATCTGAACGTGGATTATGCGGTTAGGAAACACTTTTGCGGTTTAAAGTAGTAACCATTACAATTAATGTGACAATGTAAGCGCTATTCCATTATTTCTAACTTTATGTATATGTTAATAATAATTATATTGTAATTGCATCTTGTATACTATACTGTTTCGGCTTTCTCTCTTTAAAATTCTTTTTTTATCCAATTGCACACTCTTTCCATTTCTTGACATGCTCCAAAACCAATATCATAAAGAAAATTCACCATCGCTACATATATATGTTTACAAACCACCTGTACATTCAGTTCAATGACGATTAAGGAAATATGTGGCCATGGAACTCATAACAATGCTCAGAAGTCATTTAAGTTTCAATATTTAAGTTTCTACACCAGTACGATTACACAGGTACCGCACTGACTAGAGAGTTTAAAGATAAATTTTTCAAGAAAAAATATAATTTCCAATTAAAATAATATATTTAAAAAATGGTACTCTGAAGCAAATATATGATATATTGAATTTTTGATGCAACAGAATACTTCATTGTAATTGGAGATCCTCACTGTGACGAAAATATATTTGTTCTGATGTGTGAAAAAATTCTGTTACCACTTGTAGTTCTTAAATCTTCATTTCATCACACACAAATTTCCATATTTGTTTATTTTCAGCTGGTACAGCGTGCCGATGACATATAGGCTGTTCTTCACAGGGAACAACACGTATGAGCCGCTGTTCTGGAGTTGTCTTCGTGTGAGTACCTCCACAAGCACGTTTTCTGAAAATAATAGAATGGAGTCGTTCCGTGACAAGTGATATTCATCCCGCCCAGCATCGTTATCCTCTATGACTAGATGATTTTCGCAACTTTGGAATATATTTCCTTCTACGTTATTGCTAAATAAATGAAATCGAGATTCTAATTTTTATATTTTTTTCCGCCCTTTTTAATTAAACTAACGTTACATTTGCCTTTATTCTGTCACAGGGGTGACATTGCAGCAAAACTACCAAAAATATAGTGTTAAAAAATCTAGATTTAACTTTGCATAGGTTCCTTAAAATTTGAGTAAGAAAAGTGAAACTAGACTGAAAACCTAATTATAATTATTACTGAATACGTAATTTTAATCTCTTAACATTACTTCATAAATTAAGTTTAAAATTAATGATTTAAGTCAAAAGCTTCAAAATATGGTATTTTCAGCTTACTCTCACAGAACGGTACCTTTTTAAAAATCTTTCAAACTTATCTCTTTAAAAAGAGCTGTTTCAAATATTTAAAAAAATTAATTTCAATGCTTTATCGAAGGTCTAATATGTGGAAAAAATTCGCGAAAAAAGAGTTGAAAATTTCAAAGTTCATTTATATGTAATTTTCTCAATATTCAAGTACGAAAATTGGAATTTAGCTCTAATATCTCGACATAATATTAGTTTTCAATGCATAATTTCAATGTCTTAGCTCTTACCATTACTGTAAAAACGAAGTGTGAACTTGATTATTTTTTCAAAAAATCCAGAAAATGGAGTATCTTATTTTAACTCAAGTTTACAAAAAAAGTATTTTTACGAAGAGATTTAAAACATCAAGAACAACAGACTATAAATTCCCTAGCATAGTGAATTTATTTGCCGAAGTTCGTATACAATGCCTCAATTTAAGAGACAAATTTGGAAGACACTGGTAAGGCGACGAGTTATATGAAGAAACAAAACATTATGATTTCAATCAATTTGTATGCTAAGCTGATATTTTGCCACGATCTATAGTAATTATCATTCCCAGTGTAAGAATTTAATTGAAA